>JAHSPS010032068.1:20439-32094 GCA_033628365.1 Calidris temminckii | reverse complement strand
GCTTTTTAAGTTTATTTAATTATATATATATTATATATTAATTATTTAATACTGGCTGTCTTCAAACAGCCTAGGCTTTTTTTTTTTTGTGATAAAGAAAATGAATCTAAGTATTGAACTGTGACTGTTCTTAAATACATAGTTCTATATCTTAATTCACTTAACACATGCAAAGCTGGATGCAGCTATGGTAAGGCATCAGAGCAGTATAATGGTAGAATAAGGTCTTCAGATAGAAGCTACTTGTTTTTTTTTATTTTGGAGGTTTTGTCTTGTTTATTATTGTTCCTTTACACTAAGCCTACTGAGCATTTGTCACTTTGTTAGTCATCTGGTCTACCAAAAGTTGCATATTATATTTTACTCACTGGGGTTACAAAGACTTATCCTGTCCTTGTGATTTTGAATGGGAAACAAATTTAATTCCCAGTGACAGAGATGTTGAGAAACAGATCCACAGACAAGACAAACTTATCCAAGATGTTCCCTGACTTCAACATTTTTGTCACTTGGGTTTCCTGAGACCATATTATTCAGTGGTAGATTAGTCAAAATATGTAACAGCTTACAATGCATTTTTCTTCCATAACTTCAGCATGGGTCAGTACTGGGTCCAGTCCTCTTCAATATATTCATCAATGACCTGGAAGAAAGGATGGAATGTACCCTCAGCAAGTTTGCTGATGACACAAAACTGGGAGGGGTGGCTGACACCCCAGAAGGCTATGCAGCCATACAGCGAGACATGGATAGGCTGGAGAGTTGGGCAGAGAGAAATCTAATGAAATTTAACAAGGGCAAGTGTTGGGTGCTGCACCTGGGGAGAAATAACCCCATGCACCAGCACAGGTTGGGGACTGACCTGCTGGAGAGCAGGTCTGAGGAAAAAGACCTGGGAGTCCTGGTGGACAGCAGGATGACCATGAGCCAGCAATGTGCCCTTGGGGCCCAGAAGGCAAAGGGCATCCTGGGCTGCATCAGGAAGACTGTGGCCAGCAGGTCGAGGGAGGTTATCCAGCCCCTCTACTCTGCCCTGGGGAGACCCCATCTGGAATACTGTGTCCAGTTCTGGGCTCCCCAGTTCAAGGACAGGGAACTGCTGGAGAGGGTACAGAAAAGGGCCACAAAGATGATTAGGGGCCTGGAGCATCTCTCCTACGAGGAGAAGCTGAGGGACTTAGGTCTTTTTAGGCTTGAGAAGAGAAGACTTAGGGGGGAGGAATCTAATCAATGCTTACAAATACTTAAAGGGAGGGTGTCAGGAGGACGGGGCTGGTCTTTTTTCAGTGGTGCCCAGTGACAGGGCAAGAGGAAATGGGCACAAACTTGAGTATAAGAAGTTCCACCTAAAAGTGAAGAGGAACTTCTTTACTGTGAGAGGGGTAGAGCACTGGAACAAGCTGCCCAGAGAGGTGGTGGAGTCTCCATCACTGGAGACATTCAAACCCTGCCTGGACAAGTTCCTGTGCAATCTGCTCTAGGTAGACCTGTTTTGGCAAGGGGCTGGGACTAGATGATCTCCAGAGTTCACTTCCAACCCCATATGATTCTATGATTCTTTTGCAATCCTTTTATGAACCTTTTGAGACTAATGCCATAGATTCACATGACCGGAGAATTACATGGTTGGTCTATGTATTGTGTGAAAAGCCACCTTCTCTTGTTCTGAAACTAGGATCTGATTGTCTCACCTGATTTGTCCCTTTGTTCTTGTATTCAAAGAGGCATTGATAAGCATACATGATATTAAAACAGCTTTTAATTGGAGGGTACACAGTATTTTATTTTTCTGCTTGTGTAATTAATATTGACATCCATCTATATAGTAGACTTTGTCATGTGCTTTTAAAAAAAGTATGTCTTGCTTTCAGGTGATGAGCATGGTATCAGGATTTGCACCACTGATTTCTGCAGGTATTTTTTCAGCCACCCTTTCTTCTGCATTAGCATCTCTTGTGAGTGCACCTAAGATTTTCCAAGTAAGTATGTAAGCAAAATCATAATCTTTTAAAGAATAATTCTAATCAAGTATTGAATCAGAATTTTGGAAGAGAACTCTGGTATATAGCTCATTACTGTTCTTAAATATATCTAGAATATAGTTCATCCCAAACCTTGCATTTTCAGTTAGTTTTTTAGAAGTAAGTTGTGGCATAACTAATCTTATAGGATTCTACAAACTCCTTTAGATGGCTTTTGTTAGAACAGAGACCAAGGATCGAATTAGCTGAAATGGTGGTTACTTTTGTCCTATTGGCCATATGTCCTGGGACATTTCTATGTAGTAGTCCATGTCTGCTGCTCATCTGTTTCTACTCTGAAGAGCAAGGAATACATAGTCTCTAAATATTCAGATAATTGTTTTCTCTCAGCACTAAGAAATGTTTACATTTAGTGTAAATAGAACACATACAAAGATTACTTATCTAATTAGTTCCTTTCTAGAAGTAATCATAGAAGGAAACAGCATTAAGTAAAATTTGTAGCTGTTGAATCTTAATCCTCAGATAGAACGTTATGAAAATAACTCAATATAACTGTGTTCCACTTCTTGTATAAGTCACTTTACTTCGATTTTGCTGGTGTTCCTGAAATTAGTTTGGTTTACCTTCTTTTTAACCCTTTAATTTAATTGTGTTTTATGAGTTCTTTTCCTTCAGTAAAACTTTAGTATCCTCTAACAATCTTATTCCCTAAAAGTTCAGTAAGGAATCAAACATGGAAGAGGATTTGTTGCAAAATATAAATGCAAGTGTTGAAGCAGGGAGTTAATTTTACATTGGGCAAACTTTCTGATTTTTGATGAAACACTGTTTTGTCTCTAAAGAAAGATTCTTTGATATTGTACGATTCCAGTAAAGTATAATAGTCAACCACTTGCAAAAAAAGTGAAGCTTGCTCTTATAGGTAGAAATTACTGAAGGATACTGAAGGAATGTAAGAAATGCAAAATGCAAAGACAATTGCAAATAGAACATGTTGGCTATAAACCTTCTTCTTTTTGGAAGATAATGTATGTAGTGAAAGACCACATTAGTAAGCATTAATAAGGATACATTTTTGAACAAGATGCATATTAACTTCTGAATCTTTTTTTTTCTTAGGCTTTGTGCAAGGACAATATTTATCCAGGATTTTGTTTTTTTGCTAAAGGCTATGGGAAGAACAATGAACCACTGAGAGGATATCTTCTAACATTCTTAATTGCTCTTGGATTCGTATTAATTGGTTAGGTTTATAATAAATTTCAATACCCATTGCCCTTATGAAGCATACTATTCCATCTCATGAGTTGATAATAATGTCCTTGAGGTTTAATGCTCAGTTTGATTTTAAGCCTGCATTCTATATCTGTTTAGTTTGTGGAATCTTTTCTCCTGTCTTCTAGATATAACTCTACCTAGAATTAGAATAAATCTGAATGGTAGCAATACTGCATTTTACTTAATCATCTCAGATATCTGGTCTTGGATACTGTCAATCAATGAAAATATAACTTTAGCTTGAGGTAGAGAGATGTTATGCAAAGTAAATGTGAAAGTTTATTTCAGATTTTTAATAACTATAAAAATAACAGGTAAATGGTGAACAGGACTTTTTAAAGTATGGTGTTCTGTTGAGCTATGAACAATAGAGATGACAGCTAGTGTCGCTGTTGCCAAAGGCTAGTCCAGATAAGAATGCAGGTCTTTTGGTGGCAAACTAATTGTGCTGCGGTCACCCATGTGTCCTTATGCTGGTGCTATTCAACTTCTTTTCCTTATTTGCTCATTCATCATTCCTCTATCTCTATTTAAGGTAGATATAGCCATGCTGTCTCTACTGCAACATGCTGATTGGAAGCTTGATTATGAGAAATAGAAATTTGTAGACTAACATGGCACATTCTGCAATTTGATCACTGTTTTTTGTGATGGTGGAAGTACAAAACCAATTATTTTGTACCATACTGTCTCAAGGAAAAGAGAGCACGAAGCTCTTTCATCTTTCACTAAAGAGGGAGTAGTCATCACTGTTGCCATAGAGTAGTGCTCTATAACAGTACACTAACATTGCTACTGTTCATTTAAAATAAAAATGGATGAAGGTGTTAGTCAAATTGCTCACACTAATTTTGTCTGCTGTTACCATTCACCATACTTGATTGTCTCTTAATCTAATTAGTCTCTTATTCAGTGTTGTTTGAGAATTGAGACTTTAGTTAGAGACATACTGTGTATATATTAATGCTGTCCACTGCTTCTGAGGTTCTTCACAACTCAGTACATTGCTGCACTGTTTGATCAAGCCACATAGGGAAAGAAATCTACTGAATGAATTATTTTGAGAAAGTATGTAGCACTTCATAGAATCATAGAATGGTTTGAGTTGGAAGGGTCCTTAAAGATCATCTTGTACAAACTCCCCTGCCCTGGGCAGGGACACCTTCCACTAGACGAGGTTGCTCAAAGCCCCATCCAGCCTGGTCTTGAACACTTCCAGGTAAGGGGCACCCACAACTTTTCTGGGCAACCTGGGCGAGTGTCTCACCACCCTCAGAGTAAAGAATTTTTCCCTAATATCTCATCCAAATCTCCCCTCTTTCAGTTTAAAACCATTCCCCCTCATCCTATTGCACCACTGCCTGATCAAGAGTCCCTACCTATCTTTCCTGTAGTCCCCCTTTAGGTCATGAAAGACCATTAAAAGGTCTCCCCAAACCCTCCTTTTCTCCAGGCTGAACAGCCCCAACTCTCTCAACCTTTCTTCAAAGGAAAGGTGCTCCAGCCCTCTGATCATCTTTGTGGCCCTCCTCTGGACCCAAATCTGGACACAGTACTCCAGGTGGGATCTCACAAGAGCAGAGTAGAGGGGCAGAATCACCTCCCTGGACCTGCTGGCCACACTGCTTTTGATGCAGCCAAGGATGCATCAAAACAGTTGATAGCATGGAAAAACTTTTGTTTTAAAAATGAAAAGTTACACTTCTTGTCTATTAGAAGATAACTTACTGTCAGTAAATAAGAGGCTATTAATTTAATAGCTCTGTTGAATAGAAAGGATAAACTACTACTCCATAGAGAGCATTATAAAATAAGGTTGTTTGTAGCATATTTTTTACTCTGGAATCTATAAAGTCATTTGATGGTATATTTCATAACAGCTTGTTTGGTTTTAGTTTTACAGCTGAATTGAACAACATTGCTCCAATTATCTCTAATTTCTTCTTGGCATCATATGCCTTGATTAACATCTCTGTATTCCACGCTTCTCTATCAAAATCTCCAGGTAGGAACCATATTTTTGGGGTGAATGTTTAATCTGCAATTTCTGGATGCAGAAATACATTTTATAAGGTAGTAAGTTAAATGTCTAGTTTAATTTAGTTATTAAATATCTATTGGACTTTCATGGTGCATCTGAATTACAAGCTTAATATGGTATATACTTTGGTCTTCTGAAATTTTGAGGACTAAGTGATCCATGCCTAGTAAAGCTTGGGAGCTACTGATTTTAGTAATCTTTGCTGAGAGAACACAAGATAATTCAGTGTTTATTCAGAAAATCTCAAATGGATATCTGATGATATCTGCCACTGTTGTATCTCCTTTCTGTGATTAAGTTCCTTTAAGGACTATTGCTTGAAAAATGCTTTCTTGCTAAATCAGTATCTGGAGTTAACGACCCACTCTTTTCTCTTCTTTGGATTTCTCTCTTAATATGTTTAGCCTTCTAGTGCAGAAGAAACTGGAATTGCAAGGTTGTATCGCCATATTTTTATAGCCTTTGTTTGGTGTGGAAGGCTAGTTAGAATAAAGGATGAAGCCAAATGACAATACTTGTAGAACCAATGGATCTCATGCTCAGTCCTCTATTGGTTCATGATGACGTGTCACTAAAAGGTTCTTATCTACTGAACTGGTAAATATAATTCGTTTTTTCAGAGCATTTGCATAACAGTGTCTACATAACAGGTGTATATGTCTAATACAGTTGTTAATCTTGTGTATATTATGGGGGGGTCTTGGGTTGTGTATTTACCTGATAAACTTGTGACAAATAAGGGTGTAAAATGGCGGCAACCTAGTACTTCAACATATATGCATTCCTCTAGGATACATCTGTTCTTTTTCTTTTAATGTTAAAATTTCTAGTCATGTGGAAGTGTTAAAAATATACAACTAGAACCAGTTAGCATGTGATAGAGACACTTGATCATGATTCTATACTACCTTCAAAAGCAAAAATCAACTGTGTAATGCAAGCTATTGCAAAAGGTTCTAGTAGCCTGTTTTAATAGATATACTAGCACAAGCATCTTCAAATTCTCTTCCAGACATGCTTTTACATATGGAAATGTTCCAAGTTTTGCCCTCTATTTAAAAAAGATGCAAATTAATTTCAAATGTGTTGGAAAATTAAAAGTCTAAATGTGTCAAAGTCCTTATTTTGTACATTACTGAAACTGATGCACATTATTATGAAATGTGATGCAGAGCACTGAGGAAAAAAGATGATCAGCTCTTACCTTCCCCTGAAGCAGTGATTAAATTGTCTTCCCCTCTTCCCTCCCCTATCCTATTTTGACTAAGTTGGCGTCCTGCTTTCAAATACTACAATATGTGGATTTCTCTTGTTGGAGTTATTCTGTGCTGCATTGTGATGTTTGTCATTAATTGGTGGTCAGCACTTTTAACATATGTCATAGTCCTTGGACTCCAAATTTAGGTCACAAGAAACGAGATATATATAGGGATTTCTTCTGGTTTTGGTGTGGGGAAGAGGGGGGTAGAGGAAGGAAAAGGTCATGTTGTATAGAGAAAAATAAGAACTTAATTCTGTTTGGATGGGTAGTTCAAATTTCTGTTCCAGCCTTTCCAGTTGTAATGAAATGTAATTATGCTTGCATATTCATTGCTATTGTTTCCCCCCCTCTGAGTATATCAAGATCCATCCAAATCAAACATGTTTGCTCTTAGACATAAGCATTTGAATGAAAATTAGAGGGAAAGGTGCATATGAGAATAGCTTGGGTTGCAGTGCTGAAGGCACCAGAAAAGCATGTTTTGACAGAAAATGAAAGGGGATGCTCCTGTACTCTTCTGAATTGGAAAGGAATTTGTGTAGTGTTTGTGCTTTTTTTCAATAAACCATTCCTGTAGCTATGAACAACAATTTATATACTTTCTTCCTTCCCTTTAAGAACACTATATGATTATAGGTGCAACATGGAGCAGGATTGAGCCAAAAAGTGTTCCTGAAGTTGTCAATAAGGAAAAAGCAAAATTCTATGATATGAAGATTAAAAAGTACTTAAATGATAAATTAATTGTAACTAACAAAATTAGAACATATATGGGAAGAACTAGAGAGGATCCTAAGAGTTTTCATTTCCACATACAAATAATATTCCAAAAGGAACTGCATAATCTAGTCTGCTCTTTATTGCATCAAAAGTTATTCATTGAAAGTATTTGACTTAGTTTAGATAATGCTTTGCAAGGTTACTTTTTCCTTTGTTGTGATGTAGAATAACTAAACATCTCCTTTTTTCCCTAAATGTTAATTTTTTTATCTCTGAAGTCTTTGAAATGTTGCAAATGAACTCAATTCCTTCTCTTTTTCCTCTTGTTTTCCTCTCATTTTTCTCTCCTTTTCTTCTCTTTATCTCTCTTTTTCCACCTTTTTCTTTTTAATTATAAAATATCAAACTGTAACTTCTATTGGACATCTTCTACAGAAATCTTATCTTTAGAGTTGCCTATTTAGTTGTAGGGTCTTTTAGCCAGTTGGTGTTCAACATTCATTTTGTGATCCTGTAGTCTTATGCTGAACTGCTTTAAAGAAAATATTGAAACTTCAAATCTTCCCACAGATGTGACCTGGGGATCCTCAACACAAGCTTTGACTTACTTGAATGCACTACAGCATTCTATTCGTCTCTCAGGAGTGGAAGATCATGTGAAAAACTTCAAGTAACAGTTAATGATGGTATTAAGGACATAGGCAATGACTTCTGCTATGCAGCCATCAAGTAGGGTTGTGATGTTTCCTATCATGGTTTCCATTAAATCACCTGTTCATCTCCTATGGGTTGTAATAACTTTGAATTGCACTATCTTAGCCTCTGCGCATATCTACATTAGCATTTTATTTCTGATCAGGAGTATGTTGGAGCCACACGACCTGGCCAGGAGGAGAGTGAGAAACCAGCCCCAGAGCCAGCCCAGCCTGTCCCCACCCAGGCAGGGACCCACTGGTGCCCCTGGGACTCCATGCATTGTTGGGGCCATGCAGAACATCTGGAAGACCGATTAAGACTGATTTTGGAACCCTTCTGAGCATGTCGCAGAACAAGCAAAACTTGATCAGAAATAAGACTATGTTGCTTTAAGAATAAGAATTGAAAAGAAAAAGAATTGAAAAGAATAAGAATTCTTCACTGACCTTGGTATCTGCAGGATTGTTTCTCTTGCATTTTTTCTCACTCCTCTCTCTCACAGCTGCTGTGCAGTGCTTTTTACCCTTTCTTAACCACATTATCACGGAGGTGCCACCAGCTTCACCCATTGGCTCATCTTTGGGCTGCAGTGGGTCTGTTTTGGAGCTGAATGCAACTGGCTCTGTCCAACATGGGGGCAACCCGTTCCCTTATCACAGAGGCCTTTGCAGCCTTGAAGCCCCTTCTGCTACCAAAACCTTGCCACGTAACACGTAAATCCAATACAATAGCTTTTTGAGTTGTAAACTTCTCCAATCGTTTTCCAGAGGAGGTATAGATCTCCACATAAGCCATAAGTGTCTGCACATAAAAGTATACTGGCTTTAGGAGCACTTTTTTGTTACTCTTTTTAGACTGACACTTATTTCTAACCTATGGCAAAAAATGTTTTTAATTTTAGAGGTACATTCTAAAACTTACTGGTTCTAGTATGGAAAATTAATTGCAGCTGTTATAGGGATTGAGGCAGATGGACAAATGACTTTTAGTGATTTTTATGGTTTAAAAAAAATAATCTTCTGAAATGAATGAGACTGGATACCTCAACTTTTAAAAATTATTATAAAGATCAATTAATACTGAATTAAAGGATGAATAATTAATAACTTATTTCACTTAAATTATTTGGCTGTGCCTTCTGTATGATAATGATAAAAGCATAATTCCAATTCTTCTGTTGGACAGAGAAGAATCTAAGATAGAACATGGACTAGATGATCTGAAAGGTCCCTTCCAACCTAGGCAATTCGATGATTCTATGTAAAAGGATGTGACTTAAAAGATGGGGGAAGAAATTTATCCCTCTGACTTAGCCTTTTCTAAATTCTGTTCCTGATCTTTTATAATCCGTAAATATTCAGACTTAGAGGGATTTTTGAGTTTGGAACCAATTCATTAAACATAAGTATGCTGACAATTGCAGAAGAATGTTCTTTTCTTAATTTAACATAATCTTCTAAAAGCAGATGAGGATATTACCTCTCCTATGAGGATTACGGTCTCATGGGCAATATTTGGAGACACCTCTCTTTGTAAAATGTAAGTAACCAAAACTCCAGAGGAAATGACTTCCAACCTTTTTTCTCCTCCTCTTCACAATTCTAGACCTCAGTGCTTAATTATGACAGGTGCTCCAAACTCATGTCCAGCTTTGCTTCACCTTGTACATGCTTTCACCAAAAATGTGGGCTTGATGATCTGTGGCCATGTATATATGCTAAGTGTATTCTTTCTTTTTACTTTAAAGTTACCATGACTTTTTTAAAAAACAGTGATCTTCAAGTGAAAGATGCCAGTTTCTTGAGAAGTGCAAAAACTGAGATTTACTGGTGGGATCCACTCATGTAGGGGTCACCACCTTTGCAATTAGGTGTGCTACACCTTTAGGGAAGTTAATATGACAGTTAACATAAACATCAGGATGTTATGCTTTGCATCAGTTTTAATCCACTTTTAAAGGTAAGTTTTGCAGTAGGAGTTGTGTTTTAGGATATGCATAAGTATAGATGGAGGAAACTTAGCAAAATTAGTATTTTTGATCATTTTATACTAAAATGCTTTGAAAGATTTTTATGGGTAAAGTGAATATTGGAATCCAGCCTGGGGCTTTTTCTGTTCTTGTGTCATTCAGTCACAGAATCATAAAATGGTTTAGGTTGGAAGGGACCTTAAAGATCTTGTGTTCTCTCATACTTTGGGCAGAGCAGTCAGTCAAAATGAAAGCTGTATACAATTGTCTAAGTTAGTGCTGTCTTCTCTGAAAGAAAGCACATTTTTCTTTCTGCAATAGATGGAATTGCATTGCTATCTCAGACAAGTTATCGCAAAGGCTGGGATTTATCATAAGCAAGGACATGGAGACTTGATTCACTTTGTATGAATGAAGAAAGCTGGACTAACAAACACTGCAGCAGAAACTTGTAAACTGTAGTGTTTATTCTTTAGTTTAAATACAGAGTCAAATCTTAAAGGTAGCTTTCTCCAAAGCTGTAAGACTCATGGCAATACATGGAGACACAGAATGGTTGAAACTAGAATACGAAAGAGACTGTAAGCAGAAATATTTGGGACTGGACTTAATCAAGCTGCAGAGCTCAAGCTCTCATCTGAATATTTTCCCAGATCATAAAATGGTAAACCAATTTAAAAATAAAGAGTAATATAAAGTGGTAATGCAATTTAAAATCTTGGTAATTTGAGAGGGTTTGATAGCTGTGTAGAAGCTAGCAGTCCAGGGAAGTAGTGTAGATAATGAAGTCAAATTACTGGTTTTATAAGAAACATAAGACACTGAGCCAGTTCTAAATCTCCCTTGATGGTAAACACAGTGATAGTCTTAATCATAGAATCATAGAATGGTTAGAGTTGGAAGGGACCTTAAAGATCATCTAGTTCCAAATGCTCCTTTCCGTGGGCAGGGACACCTCCCACTAGATCAGGTTGCTCAAAGCCCCATCCAACCCGGCCTTGAACACTTCCCTGGATGAGGCATCCACAACTTCCCTGGGCAACCTGTTCCATTATCTTACCGCACTCAGAGTAAAGAATTTCTTCTTAATATCTACTGTAAATCTACCATCTTTCAGGTTAAAACTGTTACCCCTCATCCTATCACTACAGTCCCTGATCAGGAGTCCCTCCCCATCTTTCCTGTAGGCCCCCTTTAGGTACTGGAAGGCCATTATAAGGTCTCCCTGGAGCATTCTCTTCCCCAGGCTGAACAATCCCAACTCTCTCAGCCTGTCCTCATAGAAGAGGTGCTCCAGTACCCTGATCATCTTCATGGCCCTCTTCTGTACTCGCTCCAACAGGTACATGCCCTTCTTATGTTGGGGACCCCAGAGCTGGATGCAGTACTCCAGGTGGGGTCTCATGAGAGCAGAGTAGAGAGGCAGAATCACTTCCCTCGACTGGCTGGCCATGCTTCTTTTGATGCAGCCCAGGATGCGGTTGGCTTTCTGGGCTGCAAACACATATTGCCGGCTCATGTTGAGCTTCTCAGTGCTTTGGTGCATCCCTAGGAACAAGAAATCAGACAAAGGAGGCAGAAAACTTGCATGGATTAGTGTCCTGGGTCTGGCGGGGATAGGGTTAATTCTCCCCAGGACCTAGCAGGGACACAAGTATTCCATCCCATGTGAGCCATGCCCAAGGGGTAGCTGGAGCTAGCCGGG
>JAHSPS010032068.1:0-15516 GCA_033628365.1 Calidris temminckii | reverse complement strand
GCTATTAGGTCTCCCCGGAGCCTCCTCTTCTTCAGGCTGAACAACCCCAGCTCCCTCAGCCTGTCCTCATAGCAGAAGCGCTCCAACCCCCTGACCATCCTCATGGCCCTCCTCTGGACCTGCTCCATCAGGTCCATGTCTTTCCTTTATTGAGGGCTCCAGACCTGCACACAATACTCCAGGTGAGGTCTCACCAGAGCAGAGTAAAGCGGAAGAATCACCTCTCTGGACCTGCTAGCAATGCATCTTTTGATGCAGCCCAGGATGCAATTGGCCTTCTGGGCTGCAAGTGCACACTGCCTGCTCATGTCCAGCTTCTCGTCCATCAGCACCCCCAAGTCCCTTTCCTCAGGGATGCTTTCTAATACCTCACCCCCTAGTCTGTACTGAGGGCGAGGATTGTTCCGGCCTCAGGTGCAGAACCTTGCACTTGTTCTTGTTGAACCTCATGAGGTTCACCTGGGCCCACCCCTCCAGCCTGTCCAGGTCCTTCTGGATGACATCCCATCCCTCTGGTGTATCGACAACACCACGCAGCTTGGTGTCATCTGCAAACTTGCTGATGGTGCATTTAATCCCTCTGTCTATATCATTGATAAAAATGTTAAACGGTATCGTTCCCAGCACGGACCCTTGAGGGACACCACTTGTCACTGCTCTCCATCTGGACTTTGAGCCATTGAGTACCACCCTCTGGATGCGACCATCCAGCCAGTTCCTTATCCACTGAAGAGTCCACCCATCAAATCCTGCTTGACCAATCTGATAGCCTTCTATGATGGCATGACTGGCTGGGTGGATGAGAGGAGAGCAGTGGACATTGCCTACCTTGACTTCAGCAAGGCTTTTGACACAATCTCGCACAATATCCTCATAGGTAAGCTTAGGAAGTGTGGGTTAGATGAGGGGACAGTGAGGTGAATTGAGAACTGGCTGAATGGCAAAGCTCAGATGGTTGTGATCAGCAGCACAGTCCACTTGGAGGCCTGTAACTAGCAGCGTTCTCCAGGGGTCAGTACTGGGACAGGTCTTGTTGAACATATTCATCAATTACCTGGATGAGGGGACAGAGCAAGTTTGCTGATGACACAAAACTGGGAGGAGTGGCTAACACACCAGAAGGCTGTGCTGCCATGCAGCGAGACCTGGACTAGCTGGAGAGTTGGGTGGAGAGAAACTTAATGAAGTTCAACAAGGGGAAGTGTAGGGTCCTGCACCAAGGGAGGAATAACCTCATTTACGGGTACAGATTAGGGGTTGACCTGCTGGAAAGCAGCTCTGCAGAAAGGGTCCTGGGAGTCCTGGTGGACAACAGGATGACCATGAGCCAGCAATGTGCCCTTGTGGCCAAGAAGGCCAATGACATCCTTGGGTGCATTGAAAAAAGTGTGGGGGAGGTCAAGGGAGGTCATTCTCCCCCTCTACTCTGGCCTGATGAGGCTGCATCTGGAGCCCTGTGTCCAGATCTGGGCTCCCCAATTCAAGAAGGACAAGGAACTACTGGAAAGAGTCCAGTGGAGGGCTACAAAGATGATCAAGGGAACGGAACACCTCTTTTATGAGGAAAGGCTGAGAGAGCTGTGTCTGTTTAGCCTGGAGAAGACTGAGAGGGAACCTCAGCAATATTTATAAATATCTAAAGGGTGAGTGTCAAGAGAATGGGGCCAGAATCTTTTCAGTGGTGCCCGGCAACAGGACAAGGGGCAACGGGCACAAACTGGAACACAGGAAATTCCATCTCAACATGAGGAAATACTGCTTTACTTTGAGGGTGCCAGAGCACTGGAACAGGCTGCCCAGAGAGGTTGTGAAGTCTCCTCTGGAGATATTCAAAACCCTCGTGGATGCATTGCAGTGCAACCTGCTCTAGGTGAACCTGCTTGGGCAGGGGGGTGTTGTGGTTTGGCCTCAGGCCACATGGCAGCCGCTCTCTCTGACCCCCACCCACCACAGCCCTGAGGGGAGAATCGGAAGAAAAAGGCAAAACTCGTGGGTTGAGACAAAGGCAGTTTAACAGAACAGCAAAGGGAACAAGAAGACAACAACAGTAACACCAAGGGAGGAATATACAACCACAATTATGATACCACCACTTGCTGACTAGACCCAAGACCTCCCAGCTCACTCCCCCATGGAGACTTCCTGCCCCCTCCCCCAGCCAGCTCCCCTGGGCATGGCTCACATGGGATGGAATACATTTGTCCCTGCTAGATCCTGGGGAGAATTAACCCTATCCCTGCAGGAACCAGGACATTATCCACCCCTTATTCCATACAACCTATGCCATGCCCAGATGTTATAGTTTCCCATTAAATGCCATCACCTTCCTCTGTCATATATATATATGTATATATATATCCATACAGATATAATGTCCTTAGTCTATGGGCCATCACTCTAAAACATCCATTGAGTTCATTTAATCCATGACTTTGGTCTCCATCTATTAGAACAGTCTCTCAGGGATGGCAAGATGTTGTGTGGTGCTGGACTACTGTGAAACAAAGAAGCTGGACTCAATAGCCAATGTGGCTATCAAGAGGTATTCTTTATTGCAGCGCTGGGGTTGCACCAGGATTTTTCCTCAGGGTGCTCCAGCTCAGCCACGATTTCAACAGGCTTATATTTACAAAACTTTTGCATAATCATAGTTTTTCTGCAACATGATTAACATAAATCCACCTTTCTTAGAACTAATTACATATTCAGGAGGTGAGTTTCTCCATGGCCTTTGCTGCCATTTATTGACCGTTTTTCAGGAACCACAGTCACTCTGGTGGTCGTTTATTTCATCTGGTGGTCATATCTTCCTCTTCATCAGTTGTCCCCTAGATGAACTTGGGTTGTTTTGCTCCCTTTTCTTGCTGACTTGGTAGCTGGCCTTGCTTCAAGATGGTTTTCTCCAGTCTTGTCTGAGCTCCCTTTATCTTGTTTTCTTATAAGCGAGACTAGTTACCTCATTGTCTAGCAATCACATGGTAACCTTAGAATGTTGACAGTCACACAACAGCTTACAACAGATAAGAAAATTATTAACTACTTTAGCAAGATTCACTAATAATCACAAGGCCCTTTATTTCAGCTGCATGCTGTATTTTTGAGGCTTGCAGCTGATGTATCCGGTGCAGCTCATGCCCACGGTCCATGGGTTGAAGATATTGATCTCAATGAAGTTGCTGGGCACCAGCTGCTGAAGTCAGTTCTGATCCCTTCATCGCTGCACTTCATTCCGTTTTTCATCAGAGTCCATTTGTCATTAGTTTGGGTGATTCTTACTATAGTACAACCAATAGCAGTCATAGAAATGAGGATGTATGTGGGAGACTGGCTAGCCGAGAAGGGTCACACAGACATAAGTCAGCTAGCCCAGCAAGAGCTCACTAAGCACCGTACTCAGTTTATCTAGCTACCAGCACTGCAAGGATGTTCTGTCCTCAAGGACAGAGGACAACAACTTGGCAGCTGTTGTCCAACAACAAGGTGTCTGTGGTTGCTCCTGCATGCGATAAGGAGAACATGTAACCATAATAAAGGAACTATGGGCGGAACTGACTTTTATAACTAACTAATAATGAGCTTGCATTTTGCAATATGTATGAGCTAATTATAAATGAGCATAAAAGAATGATAGTGTCTCTAAATAAACGAAGCGTGTTGATCACTCATATTGAGTGCTCTTGTCTTCCCTCCGTCGCAACAGATGTACAGTGTCAGGGTCATTTAGCAATTAACATCATACAGTTTCATTCATTGGCTATTCTCGCCCAACATCAGGTCCCCTTGAGGTACACATCGAACTTCCCCATCCTTCGGCATCACCCACCAAGTGCATCCAGGTCCTTGAGCAAAGGCAATCCCATGGATGGGTTTGCCTTTGCCTGAGGCAGGACTGACCCAGACCGTCTTCCCTAACATATTCTTCATGTGCACTACGGGGACTTTATCTCCTTTTGTGGTTGCTCTCCACTGCAACTCCTGTACCCATGCCCATAGGATCCAAGTAGGTTGTGCATCTCTGTGTCATGCAGGCAGAACCACAGGGTACCTTGTGGTATGTACTCTCTTTATTCTCTCTCTTGAGAGGAGAAACATCTGCTCCTAACAGCTGAGATACTGGCCTGTACAGGTGGGGAGAAGGACATATTCTCTTCAAGTTGCTGGACCTTCCGGGACACTTTCTCCACACCTGAGATGAAGGGGAAGAGAGACTTCCTTCATACTGATGAAGTTGGGCAGCCATCTCATCCACTGTTGGTCCCTCTTCGCCTTTCCATTCCATTACTGCCAATGAATTGGCATATGATGATGGGGCGCTCCATACAGACTTCCACCACATGGACCTTGTGCACTGGACCTCATCAGGATCTGTGGGTAACTGTGCATTGTCCAGGTCATGATAAATCATCTCCCGCGTGGCTAATTCTCTCAGGTACTGAATACCTCTTTCCACAGTGGTCCACTTGCTTGGATGACATACAACATCTTCACTGAAGGGGCACCTTTCCCTCACGCCTGACAGGAGTCGCCTCCAGAGGCTGAGGGCTTGTGTCGTCTTCCCAATTGCCTTGTCAATGCCCCCCTCTCTAGACAGAGATCCCAGCTGCCTGGCTTCCCTACCCTCCAATTCCAAGCTACTGGCTCCATTATCCCAAGACCGGAGCAGCCAGGTGACAATGTGCTTGCCTGGAAGTCAGCTGAAATCTTTTTGCATGTCCCGCAGCTCGTTCAGGGATAGGGATCGGGTGATTATCTCTGGTTCTTTTCCTCTTGTTCTCGTGATGACCCTGGTTCATTGTCATCCCTCACTAAGCAAACTGATTTCTTCGTGTATCTCTTCTTCTGGATAGGGGCAACTGACACGGGCATGGGTTGGTTTTCTGGTTCAGTTGCAGTGCCTGCCGCAGAGGTTGAAGTACTCACCTTGCCTGCCACCGGGGTTGGAGCAGCCGCAGTGTCTGTCAGCCTGGTTTCCATCTCTTTCTCCTGAGGATGCTGCATAATATTGAGCAGTGCTTGGTAGATACTGGCCAAGGCCCAGCACAATGCGGTGAATTGTGCCTCTCTGGAATAGCTACAGCATTTTCCTTTCAAATATTCTATTAGTTTATCAGGGTCCTGTAATTGTTTGGGGGTGAAATCCTAGACCATTGGAGGTGAAAAGCTCTCTAGATACCTGCCCATGTTCTCCCACATGCCATGCCACCCATGACCATCCAGCCTCGGGGCAGATCTTTGGGTGGTAGTCTTAAATAGTTGCTTAACCTTAAACAGAAACTGAAACACATTCAGGAGACCTGGCAGTAGGACCAAGCTGGTTTCATGTCCCAAGGGTACTCAAAATTCTCAAAAACTGGCATACCCAGCATGAAAGAGAAAAGGGAGGTGAAAGAACTGGGGAAAGTATCCCCCCCGCTTCCTCCATAGACTGAGTGTGTTTATTAATAAATTCTGACAGATGGTGTTCAAAGTATGGGCAGGACAGCAGTGCTGCATAAACACCCCAACATAACCATCTGAACAGTGATGCTATCATATCATAAGGTGATATCACACAGGACAGCAAAATTATGATCCTAATCCCTTTCCCAGAGGTGATAAACATCATCACGGGGAGTACAGAGAGCATGTAAAAATTTACATAACACAGCCATGAAAAGCAGTGAAACAACATTGTGCCCAGCAACTAATACAATAAATACATATAACAAATTCATTTTAACATGCTCTGGTCAGATCTGCCATTATCTCAGCCCTCTGAGTGCCCCACCTTGGGCACCAAAAAGGACTGTCATGGTTTGGCCTAAGATAGCAACAATTTAACAGAACAAGAAAAGAATAACAATAACACTGAGGGAGGAATATACGACCACGATTATGATACCACCACTTGCTGCCGCCCTCTCCTCCGGAAGCCAGCTCCCAGCTACCCCCTGGGCATGGCTCACATGGGATGGAATACCTGTGTCCCTGCTAGATCCTGGGGAGAATTAACCCTATCCCCACCAGAATCAGGATAAGGGTTGAACTAGATGATCTCTGAAGGTCTCTTCCAACCCCTACCTGTGAGTCTGTGATTCTCATCAACCAACACCCCCAAGTCCTTCTCCTCAGGGTTGCTCTCAATCCTTTCTCTGCCCAGCCTTGATTTGTACTTGGGACTGCCTCGACCCATGTGCAAGATCTTGCACTTGGCCTTGTTGAACTTCATGAGTTTCACATGGGCTTACCTCTCAAGCCTGTCCAGGTCCATCTCGATGGCATCCCTTCCCTCCAGCATGTTGACTGAGACAAACAGCTTGGTGTAAACTTGCTGAGGGTGCACTCAATCCCACTGTCCATGTTGCTGACAAAGATGTTAAACAGCATCGGTCCCTGTACCAACCCCTGAGAAATGCCTCTCTTCACTAATCTCTGCTTAGACATCAATTTGTTGACTACATCTCTTTGAGTGCGGCTAATTGGCCGAAACAAAGATGTTTCAGGGAGTTGCTGCTTTTTGCTCCTCAAACCCACTTCCAAAAACATGCATCTTGGATTAGCAATGAATACTTCATGTTGTGCTTCTTTATGATGTACTGAATGTCACAAGGAAAAGTTTTCATAGAGTTCCAATAGAGACAGTACTGTGACAAAGGCTTTCTGAAATAACAGTAGGAGGGAGCAGTAGTAGGATTATGTATAAGTGTAGGCAAACTCAGTTTTAGTACAGCTTGAAACAAACAGTCCTGTAAAACCTAACGTTGTTGTCTTATATCTGTGTATGTTTGGTTACAAAGCCCTTTTCTTTTAAAGTTATGTTATGCTTTGGAGGACAAGTTTATGCCACAAGCTGGTGAAGTGGTTGTGCTCTGCAGGAACAAGAATGTTTAAGGTTGAGGATTCCTCATCCTAAAAATTAGAATGTGGTCCACTCTTTACTGCTGTTGATAACGAGTGATATTTTGTTGGTTTGGGTTTTTTTTGGATAGTGGAGATGCATGTTTTGAAGTTTTTCAAGTTTGATTTGGATTCTAGCAGTGAAAAAATTGTGCTTTATTACTACTGATACTCATATTTCTTGTTACCTCTCCCCCTTCATTTCATTCTTTTGAAAGGGTTCTCAGACGCAAACAGTGATGGAACGGTTAACTGATCTGGCCAAATATCAGTGATGGCTTTTTAAAAACAAGACGAAGGCCTTCTATGCACCTGTGCATGCAGAGGATTTGAGGGATGGAGGGCAGTATTTAATGCAGGTACACTTGTCTCCTCTTTTTTTTATTTGTTTAATGGAAGTGTTGAGGATGAACATAAAAAAAATGAAATGTTTTTATACTTTGCATGTTGAAGTATTTTCATTATGCAAAGTTATCCTAAAACTTTGAAAAATACTTGTAGGCTTAAAAAAAAAGGAAAAATAGTTGTAGTAACTTAGTTTTAAAAAATAATTTGTGTTCTCCTTAGGCTGCTGGTCTGGGTAGAATGAGACCGAACACCCTTGCTCTTGGATTTAAGAAAAACTGGAGACAAGCTGACATTAGAGATGTTGAGACCTATATAAATTTATTCCAGTAAGTAGAAAATGCAGAAATGTGGATAACTCTTATTACCAAATTAACTGAAATGAAACATAAGTCAAAGAAGACTCCAGAAGATGTTAAACAAACTTTATTCTAAGTGCTTTCAAATGCTTTCTAATTTTCCACATTGCTGATCCAACAATCTTCAATACAGTATTTTTTTCTGATATGAAAATTGATAAGCAGCTGTTTTACAGTTTGAACAGATTAAATTTCTATTTAATAACCCTTTCTGCATCTAGAGAGCATTGTGGCAGGGGTCTGAGATGTAAGAGTTGCAGTCCTTGGAGATTAAGTCTAGAAAACAAATCAAACTCTTACGCTAAATGTTCATCTTCCAGTTAAACATTGTGCTATAGTAAGTAAAATATTTACTATAAATTATACACAGCACTGGACACCCAAAGTAATACAGTAGTCAGCAAGCAGGTGGGAAAGGAAATCCCAGTGTAATTTTTCAGTTGTGAAAGTCTGACCAGTTCTGGTTGAAAAAAATTAATCAAATAACTTTCACTACTAAGATATTTAAGAAAAACAATACTTGCTTCTCACACTTGCACTTATACAGAGATTATTTTGTTGTTGTTATATGCTGCCTCAACTGTTTTACTTATGCTTTACAGTTACTGTGCCTTTAAAAGAAAGAAGTAAAGTAGGATTACAGGTAGAGATTTAAAAAAAAGGGGGGGAGGGGAAAAAAACCCCAAACCTCTCCCACCACCCCAGGTCCTTAAGAAAAATGCAGGAGCAACAAAGGCAGTGAAAAGTAAGGGAAAAGGTTGGTTGATTTTTCTTTGTGTGTTTGAGATCCACATCCCACTCCCCCCTTCCGGTATTGATTTGGAATGCCTTGTGAGTGAAGAACTCTTAGGGCTAGAAAGTCATGTCGCTCTCCACATCCACAACAGGAAAAACTCAGGAGGTAATAACTGTAGGTCAAGCATAATTTTGAAGTTTGAATTTTGAAAATTTCTGACGTGCACAATTAGAAACACATCTCATCTCTAGAGATTTAACAAATTAAATAATGTATTAAAAATGTCCACCAATGGGCAAAACATTTTCTTCTTACATCATACTCAATTTTTATTGCATTTATTATAGAATACGTTGTTACTTTGAACATTTCTCATCAAGTCTTACTACTTTTAAAGTAAAGCATTTAATGAGTGAAATGTTGTGGGATTTCTGTCTGGGGAAAGGAAATGGGATTTCTCTGAATTATAGTTGTTTGTAATGAGGTATCTATATTTAAAGTGTTGATGATTAATGGCTAATGCAAACTTTATGATATAATTAACTTCATTTTTTCTCTTTTAAATCTTGGTGTTTCTGTCCTTCCTTTTACTCAGACTTTTACTCAGTCATTTATCCAGGCTTTTGCTTGTTTCTACAATAATGAAATTTCTCCTCTTAATTTCTTTTTTTAAAGGAGTGAGTTCCTTCCCCCATCAAATATAATGGAAATAAGCACATTAAACTTGTATCTAATTTGATCCTGATTTAAAATTTCATATCTTTTTTAATCCCAAAATGTTTTGGAACACTTCAGAAATGTGCAGTTGCACATCAAGGAGATGTACTTAAAATAAATCCTGTTTTTTTTAGGAGGAATCAAAATTTAGATTTCCCAGTGTATTTTGTCATCATCTCTGTAGAACTCAACTGACTTGTTCATGTTTCTTTTATTTAATCACTGTTTTATATAGAAGAGAGAGAAAAGGGAACAGATAACCTTTATGTATGATGCTTTTCAGGACTTGGTGTTCAGTTCACTAATGCAGTTGTTATTTTGGAATTGAAACTGAAACTGTAACACCAAATTATAATTTGGAAGTTTTAAATGGAGTTTAGTCTCTAAAATTTCTTCAAAGAGGGTGCATAAAGTAGGCTTCTGGGGAAAGACAAGGTTATTAAAGTGTTTTATTTTTGTTTCTTTTGCGTAGTGATGCCTTTGACAGCCAGTATGGTGTAGTTTTCATCCGCCTAAAAGAGGGCTTGGACATATCTCACCTTCAGGGACAAAGTAAGATTTATTTTGTTTCTTCTGGCAAATAGCTGTTCTTTTTAACACCACTTTCTGAAGATGTTAAATGAACAAATTTATTTATTTTCAGCAAAAACCCAAACCCACTCTTTTCATACATTAAAATCACTGAAATGAATAAGCCTGTGTGGTGGGTTGACCTTGGTTAGCCGCCAGGTGTCCATCAAGTGGCTATATCACTCCCTCTCCTCAACAGGATGGGGAGAAAATACAAAGAAAATCTTGTGGGTTGAGATAAGGATGGGGAGATTGCTCACCAATTATTGTTTATGGGCAAAACATACTCGATTCAGGGAAGATTAATTTCATTTATTTCCAATTAAGAAGAGAGTAGGATAATGCAAAATCAGAACAAATCTAAAAACATCTTCCCCCCACTCCCACCTTCTTCCCAAGCTCAACTTCACTCCCAGCTCTTCTACTTCCTCCCCCCGAGTGGCACAGGGGGATTGGGAACGGGGGTTGCAGTCAGTTCATAGCTCTTCGTCGCTGCTGCTCCTTCTTCCTCACACTCTTCTCCTGCTTCAGCATGGGGACTCTCCCACGGGATACAGTCCTTCATGAACTTCTCCAATGTGGATCCTTCCCACGGGCTGCAGTTCTTCAAGAACTGCTCCAACATGGGTCCTTTCCATGGAGTGAGTGCAGTCCTTCAGGAATGGACTGCTCCAGCGTGAGTCCTCCACGAGGTCACAGATCCTGCCTGAAAACGTGCTACTGCGTGGGCTCCTCTCCATAGGCTGCTGTTCCTGTCAGGAGCCTACTCCAGCATGGGCTCTTTATAGGCTGTAGCTTCCTTCAGGGCATGTCCACTTGCTTTGGTGTGGGGTCCTCCACAGGCAGGGTGGATATGGGCTGCAGGAGGACAACCTACATTACTGTGATCTTCACCATGGACTGCAGGGGAATTTCTGCTCTGGCGCCTAGAGCACCTCATTCCCCCCCCTTCCTTTTTCACTGACCTTGGTATCTGCATAGTTGCTTCTCACATATTCTCATTCCTCTCCCCCAGCTGCTGTTTCACAGCATTTTTTGCCCTTTCTTAAATATATTATCACAGAGGCACTACCACCATTGATGGCTTTGACCATTGGCTGGTCTGTCTTGGAGCCAGCTGGAACTGGCTTTGTCTGACATGGCGGCAGCTTCTGGTGCCTTCTCAGAGAAGCCAGCCTTGCAGCCTTCCCGCTACCAAAAACCTTGCCACAAAAATCCAACACAGCCTGACATCTATAAGAAGTATACCCTATGTTCAGCAACAAAACTATCGGTATTTATAGGCTGTATGTACTTGCTTCCCAATGACTTAATATGTTACTGAAAGAAAGTAAGAAAAATGCTACCAAATTGATATCAAGTACTTAAGACTCAAGTCTAGAAATTAAGAAAATAATTTAGTAAAAGTTACATGATCTAATAATATTATGTTATGTATTTTTTCCCCTCACTTCAGCAGCTTGGAGACCTCAACAGCAGTCTGTCTTAAGTTTGGAAAGTATTTTCAATGTAGAAGACTTGGTTGCAATTTGTAGGTAGTTGTCTTAAGCCAAATAGCATAATTTTGTTGAATTTCGAGCAGAATCATGAAGGAAGCCTGTGAATTTTGTTGGCGATTGTCTACTGAATTGATAATGTCTAATTTGTTTGTATCCTGCTCCATGCAGTGTGGCTACAATGAGGAAGACTGCTTGCAGTCAGAAGACTTGTCAGAAGACTGACATGCAACTCATGCTGTGTAGGTGACACCCCGTGGAAAGTGGGGATGATTTTTCCTTCACTGGAAATATACAAGGGTGTTAGGATTTAGAGGGAGGCAGAAAACTTGTCGCTGTGTGCAAGAGGGCAAAGCAGTATGAGAAAAACAGCAAGGAGTGGCCTGTTGTTCACTCAGGACACTGCTGAGAAGACTGGGAAAGCATAACGCCAAGGTGTCAGAAAAGTCTTATTAGTATCCACTGGGGTCTGTGTTGAGTTTGCTTCAACTCAACCATCAAGTAGCTCAACTGAAGCCAAGTCTGGAAGAAAACTTGGTGGTCTAGGCCACGGCTGGGACCTTGTCTAAGGCTCATCCTCCACTTGGGGTTAGGGTTTATATTTTTTCTTCTTTTGCATGGAAAATGTTACACCAATACTCTTATCCCAAATATTTTAAAAAAAAAACCACTATGTCTCTATGTCAGATAGAATTATTAGTGTGACTCCATTAATATAATAGCAAAGAATCTGATACCTTTGCCACATATTTCATACTTAAGGCACCTTGTCACCAATAGAATTCCATTAGCAACACCTGAAAACCTTTTTCTCTATACACATGCTTAGTTAAAGTTATTCTGGTATCAGTAGTTGTCTTTTGTAGTTAGTGTTTCTTCTACTAAAGTCTGTCTTTTTTTTTTTTCCTAGAAGCTTTTCCTTTTGATCAAAGGAGGGAAATTTTTGCTAAAATGAAAAACATTTATAGCCAATGTTTCTGTTTAGCTCTTAATTTTTCCAAAATCTATTTATGCCAGAGGTACCATGTCTTGATATTTTTACATTTTTAAAAGATGCACATAATATAAACATGAAGTTTGCACTTTCTCAGTAGTAACTAGCTCTGTTTTATGTTTAGCCTATGGTAATGCAATAGGCACCAAAAATCTGGGAAGGAAGTAGAAGGAATCTAAAGCTATTTTCAAAGGAGGAGCCTCTTTGTACTTTGAATCAGTTGATATAAGGTTTTGTTGTTTTCCATAGCATGGAAGTTGCAGTATAGTTTAACCAACAGTTAACTTTACCAGTATAGTCACGTATTTCTGTCTGATACCATTTGGCATAAGTGGGTTATAATGTGTTTCTTTGCTTCCTCAAAGCATTCCAAGAAAATTCTCCATGTTCCAAGGATGTCATAGTAAAAATGGATTATAGCAAGAAGGCTGAGACAGATGCTTTTTCTATAGCTTTTGTTCTGTCATCTAGCAAAAAAACTCCTGTTCTACATAAAGGTAATTTTCTAGTTAGCAATGAAACTTGAATTCTCACTCTTTCTCTTTCTGGTTCTGTTTTCATTCCCTCCATCACCTTCCTCAAAGGAATTAGATATGGTTGGGGTTTTTTGTCTGGGGAAAATAAGTGTTTCATGTTTTTCTAGCCATTGATGTCTAGTCATTTAAGCATTTTGTTTTAGAATTTACCAGTACATAAAATAAATCTTTGAGCTCTAGGCCTCTAAATAAAATAGTTGGTAGACTACAAACTGCAATGGATTCTTTTGTGCATTTAAATAGTTAATGAGAGTGTTGAGAAGCATAAAGTTATATATTGAAAGTGCTGCTAAATTTATGAAGGGTTCTTTACCTCAGATTAGAATATTTCATTATATGCTTATTAACAGACACAAATAATTCATGATACTTTGACATTAACTGACTTTTCTTCTTTTTAAGGAAAAAACTTAAAGTGACTTTATATTTAAGTGAGAAATGTTTGGATTTGGGTTTTGGGTTTGTTTCTTTTTAAGTACAAGTCATTCTTAGGACACTGTTTTTTTTTTATATGAAAACCCATTTCATTCTACATCTTTATTTTATTTTTTAAATATAAAGTAGTTGTGTTTTCATTAACATCATTAACATTAACCTTTTCATTTTGTATGTTTAAACATGTTCCAGAGGACAAGGAGGATGGAAAGACTCCAACACAATCACTGTTGAAAAAAGCCAGGAATTTTTCACCATTTTGTGTTAAATCATTCTTTCACATTCTTTCCCTATAGTATATGCACATATGTGTGTGTGTACCAGAGAGGCTTTTTTTGAGAGTTAAGCAAATACTTCTGCCTCAACTAAAATCCATCCAATTATTTTGACATTTACTTCATAAATTTAACTGCTAGAATTTGTCATTTTGTTATAATGGAAAGTGAAAATTCATCTTTAATTACAAGATGGCAGTTTGGAAGAAATCCCAGTATACAGTATAGTAATTTAAATCAGTCACAGATGTACTCTGAATTTAAAAATTCACAATAAGGCAAATTGTTCAAATTCAGATTTAAGCTAAGGGAAATTAGTTAGGTTTTTTCAATAGTTCTTTTATATATTTATATGTATTAAATTAATTGAAAATGCCATTGTAGTCTTGTTCTAATAAGTATCTATACAGTAGATGCAATCGCTGTCTTGGTAAAACAAAACTAGTCTATATCATGCTTCAGAGCCTTGCACGTGTAAAACAGTACTTTCTACAAAAGACATAATTCCAACAGTTAGAGCTAGCTTTTCTTTTGACCACATGCTTAGAGAAAAATGGATTTAAGGAATGAAGAACAGTGCTTAGGAGGCAGTTCTTATTTATAAATTAGAGTCTACATGTTTTTCAGGGGAGTAAGATTTTTGTCATGCAAGAGGTAGCACATGATCCAATACTCTGAATTATGTATGTGATATTAGTTAAGTCGTTCAGGCAAATGACTATATAAAGATCTTGCATATCATTTATTTGTCAAATGTCTGCTAGATGACTTGGAGATTTAAATCTGTAGCCGCTGAACTTGTGAGTTTGTGAACTCCCTAAATATAGTTTAGTATATATCTATTCAATCAAAATTTGGAATCCAGAAAAAGAAAATTTCAAAACTCTTTCTGTTTCAACTTAAAGATATCACACAATATTGATATTAAGATGTTGCATTTGGACTTTGGGGTTATTAAGCAAAACAGTTAAAAAAACCCGCCTGCCATTATATATTTTTTCCAGACTCAAAGGGCCCATCTTCTCCTTTAAATCTGGCCGACCAAAGACTTCTTGATGCTAATATCCAGTTTCAGAAGAAACAAGGCAAAAGCAATATTGATGTCTGGTGGCTCTTTGATGATGGAGGTAATGTACTTTGTACTTTATCAACAAGTGCTTGGAAAACAATATTGAAGTGATTTTGAATTAATTGGTGATCTTTCAGTCAGCTCATATATAGATTACAAAGTTGTACTATTACTCTTCTTAGGAGATGCTATGTTTTCTGATATCTTCTGGTCAAAGATGTAGTTTGCCACTGTTGATTCCTTATCTTCTTACAACCAAGAAAAAGTGGAAAGACTAAGATCAGAGTGTTCATTGGTGGAAAAATAAACAGCATTGATCATGATAGAAGAGCGTAAGTTTACCTCTAAAAATTTCATGGTACACACTAGAGTACATGGTATACACTAGAGTACTTTCTCTTACTAGTAGCCTTCTTTAGCAGAGGTTTAATCATACTCTGTTCTCCCTCCACCAGAATAATTCCATTCCCTCAAGTTATGTTGTCTGGTACTAATGTTTTCTCTGTTCCTCAAATATTTTCTTGGGTTGACTTTAAGGGAGAGGTCTTCTCTTATTTTATGTTTTTAAAAATGTATTTTGCAAAGTATGTTGATCTATAGCAGTATGCCAGGTTTGTATAACATTTCTGTTTAAATAAGGATTTTTTTCCCCTATCTATCACACCTGAGGGGAGGTGGTGGTGGTGTTTGTTTTCAAAGTAGTGTTTTTAGTATCAAGTGTCTGACTATTCTGTAAATTATAAAAGATGTGGTCACTGTATAAAGGCTTGTTTTTCGGATGGAGGATGGCTACTTTGCTCAGCAAACTTCGGATAGATTTCTCAGACATCATGGTCCTTGGAGATATTAATATTAAGCCAAAGATAGAAAAGTAATTCTCAAAAAAAAAGCCTCCCCAAAAACTGGTTGCTCGTTTCTTTCATGAATTTAGAATATTTTGTTCTTAGGAATTTTGATAAAGTAGGTCCTATGAAATACATAGCTTCAGAAAAATGCAGGAAATTAACTAAACAATAGCCTTTCAATAAGAGTCTAGAACTTTGTATTTTATAACTTTTTTCACAAGAGGATCTAGTGTCTAGTAGTTGTTTGTATCCATAGAACCTTG
>JAHSPS010032060.1:0-18984 GCA_033628365.1 Calidris temminckii | reverse complement strand
CCCCCCCACTGCCCGTAACAAGCGGCGGCAGAGGGAGTGCGGTACGTTCGAGTGGTGGCGGGTGGAGCCGGAGTGCGGGCACGGCCCCGTCTCCCTGTGGCTCTCGGTGATGCGACGGCCCGGCCGGTTAGGCCCCCCCGCCCCGCCCCTCAGCCCCGGGCATGGGAGCCCACGGGCCGGCGGCCGGGGCTGGAAGAGGAGGAGGAAGAGGAGGAGGAGGTGGCGGGGGGAGTGCCCCGGGATAGTCAGGGACAGGGACGGGCGGCGGCGGAGGGTTCCGTTCTTTGAGATGCACTTCCAGAGCCTCCAACTTTCTCATCAGCTCACAAAATTGAAAGTCAGGCAAACCCCTCGGGCGGTCTAAGTCTTCTGTCCGTGTAGTCGATGTGGGTGACACATAGGATGGAGTAGATGGTGGTAGGGGAGGGTACTGTGTTGGTGCGGACGGTAAGGGCTCATTGCCGTTCCCTTTATTCGTGGCCCCTCCTGTGCCCTTAGGTGGAGGTGGGCAACCTCCCTCGCGGGACTCATCCTGGCTTTTCGGCTCACCTCCTGATGCCGCAGGACGGCTCACAGGAAAACCTCGCAATGGCGGAGCAATATCATTCCTGGAGAACGTCATGGCCGAGGGTGATATTGTTCCAGCACCTCCTGCTGCACCCATGGCAGTGAAGGCAGACGCGGCAACAGTTCTTTCAGCCTGCATCACCTTTAAAGTGTCCAATATTAATCTCCACACTGCAGAGAGCTTGAGAGCATTCTTGGATCCTTTACTAATTTCATCCCACAAGGCATTACCTATCAGGTCCCAAGTATTAGTAGTATAAACCGCCTCTAACGTGGGGATCAAATTTCCGTCACACGTCCACACTAACAGTGCCTTCAAGGCATGCTCATTATACTTTAATCCTCTCTTAGAGAGTATATGTTGGAGGAGCTCCCTCGCGGCTTCTTGCTCTTTAGTCTGCGTGTTGCCCATCTCCTCCCCGGCCGCTCGCCTGGCCAAAGCGAAATTCCCGGCTCTAAGCCGTAGTGCTAGCATTTCCTGAGTGCCAGGGCATCACTCACCTTTCGACCGGCTTTTCCATCCCCTCTTCCCGTCGGATCGTCAGGTTCTCCAAACGCCGAACTGAGGGTCCCTGTTCGGGCGCCACTTAATGACGCAGAAGCTTCGGACACCATACACAACGACCAATGTGATCAGGTAGATGCCACTTTATTGCACAGATAGCTCAGCTTTTATAGACAATTCCCAGGTGATGCCTTTATAGTGGACTATTATTAGCAGGTGATAACTAGTTACATGTTTTTATAGTTGGCTATTATTAGCTGTTTACACACACAGTCTTTTCTCTTTTTTTTATTCTACTCAAGGTCTTACTTATCAGTACATTCAGAAGAGAGCTACTCCTTTTCTGCCAGCTTCATTAGTTTACAAATCGCAACTTAACCATTTAGTAACCTTGAGGCCTGCACTGTTGTCAAGGGCCTGGACTATTGTCAGAGGCCTATTGTCAACAGCTGCCCAGAGCTTGGGGTGCTTACAGGATGACCATTAATTTCTAAGAATTCTCCCACAGTCAATTGCTAATGAACTTTAATAATCTATTTATTGTTCATTCAAGCACCCAGGAAAAAAAACAAAACATAGCTGTGTATAGCCTATTCTGGGGGGGTTGCCATTCTCAGGGGATTTTGATGAAAGAAAGGCTGAAAAGAAGATTTGTAATACCACTGTTACCTTTTACCCATTTTGTGATAACAGCTGTAGAAGTGATATCTGGTCAACTACGCAACTATGCAGGTTTATTAAAGGTGTTGACAACCTGCATGACATTAATTTTCTATTAAGGACAGCAACAATACGGGCTGCCCTCTACCAGTAAATTAACTGTGGCTGGGACCATTCCCCTGCGGCGCCAAAGAGCTGCACCCACACCAGAAGCCACCTTACCTTTCAGCTCAGGGTGGCCATGGGGAAAGGCTGTGAGTCAGGGTTGACATGCCATCCATGCTGGGAACTGCTCCTGGGGACATCGGTGGCCTCAAACACAACCTGCCGGGGCCACTGCAATGATTTAACTATTATAGGTGAGTTCAAGTATAGGAAAATGTTAGTATAGACACTGCCTTACTGTATGTATATCACATATATAACCATATCAACTACTGCGTAAATCTACCAGTATCCTTTTTTTTTTTTTTTCCATTTTCTTTTTGATGCCAACTGGTGGAAAATTTGAGGGTTGAGCCTGTGAAATGCAAGGGTTTAATGGGATCCTCATCACTTTTTAACGTGTGCAAACTCTGGCACAAGAGGAAAACAACAAAAAGCCACTGGTGATAAGAAGCTTCCTTGGATGTTTTACCGAAGTGGATTTGTTCAGGCGGTGGCTGCTCTGTGTTTGTTTTCCAGGATCATGTTCTTGAGCTTTATCAGCATAATTTTTTAATTCACAACACTTCATTCATGCTGAATTCTGAGACATATGTTCCATCTTAACATTTGCAGTTGTGGTCTGTAGATCAGTTACAAACCAGACGAGTGGTGTTTCCATGACTGGGAATTTTAGCATAATCAACAAAGGGCTAATTGGACATTTCAAGTTTGAATGTTCAATTTGAAAGATTTTAGTTGTATTTCCATTTATTTGTGTGAACTATACATTTAATACACAGTTTCACACCTTCAACAACGTACTTACTGTGGGAAGTCACTGGGGAACACAATGGTCCAAACACTGCTGAGCAGGGAGTAAAAAACAAATAAACCTGCTGTAGATCCTTCATGTCTTCTCCTGAGCCTGGTTCTCAAACAGTGAGGGACAGCAGGTTCCTTTGCATGACTGATCACATCCAGAAGCCCTGGCGCTCAGAAGTCATTAGAGCAGTAATTTCTTATCAAGCAACAGGATTGCTTTATGTCTGGGCAAAATTTTTGATCCACAGTGGTGAGACATTTTCCCACCACACAGCAGCTGAGTTCATTCATCACAGAAAATATGATGTCACTCTATACTATAGTCTCCTGAACACTCTACACAGCTCATTCTCCAGCTCAGGAAGGATAGAGCTGATCAGGGCAAGATACACGAAGCCTACAAAGCTATGGGACCACTTCTGCTGGAGGGATGACTACAACTTTTCAACCTGGAAAAAAAGACAACCAAAAAGGCTCAATAGACACCTATGAAATCACAACTGACATGGAGATGCTGGACAGGGGTTGCCAGTAGCCAACTGGCAACTGGTCTCATCCAGTACAAGCCCAGGGCATAAAATGAGGCTACAAGGTGGTAGCTCCAAACATCAGAAACTGTTTTATTTTTTCCCTTCACAACCTGTATTTAAGCTGTGAAGTTTATTTGCCACAGGATGCCATAAGCTGCTAAAAGTGGGCTTCGGTTTTAAAAAGTCACTGGATGAGTTCATGGAAGAAAAAGAATCCACCGAGGGTTATTAAAATCAAGACATTGTGTCTGGATCAGAAAAGCCATGAGCCGAAAATCATTAGATGCTAAAACAATATTCTGGGAACATATCTCTAACTGCCTGAGTACTTTTTAAAAGTATCAGATTTCATCTACTATTGGGAACTGGCAAAGATTAACTTCTGGTCTGACCAGCTTTTCTGGCACTTTCATTGCTTTTTTCCGTGCTACAAAAGCCATAATGCTTCTAGTTGAGTGAGTCTTGGATTTGAATCTTGTCAGCTCACCTCCTACAGGAGCAAACTACAGAAGGAAGGGCACAAAACCAGGCTGTGCCCTACTCTCCCTGCCTTCCAGCTCCACCAGGCCACACCAAGAAACTGTAAAAAAAGCATCTACTGGGAATATCAAGAGAGAAACCCCATGATGCATCCAAATGAAACTCCTTTGAGATGCTGGTGGTGCCGTATCGGTGTGGATGATCTTCTACAAAGCGGTGAGCTCAGGGACGAAGCCATGCTTGGGACAGAGACCTTTGGCATGAAGACAAATTTCACTCAGGAAAGCCCTGGCAATTGGGGTGTTGCACTTCATCAGGAAAAGACCCGGAAAACTCCAGCTGTGGTCTTCAAAAGGCATAAGCCTCCCTTTATTTCTGTGGATCCACAAGGCACTTGCTGAAATTCCACCAACTGTACTTCCAAATGTTTTCTAACATGATGATTTCTGCCACAAAATCACACAGAATCACAGAATGGCAGGGGTTGGAAGGGACCTCTGGAGATCATCTAGTCCAACCCTCTTGCCAGAGCAGGTCCACCCAGAGCAGGTTGCACAGGAACGTGTCCAGGTGGGTTTTGAATGTCTCCAGAGAAGGAGACTCCACACTCTCTCTGGGCAGCCTATTCCAGGGCTCTACCACCCTTAAAGTAAAGAACCTCTGCTGCGATTGAGAGACGGGACGCAGCTTGATGCAAGCAAGATGTTGATTTATTAGGATTTCTTAGGTTCCTTATATCTATAGCAAGGACAGCGTGTCTTCTACTAATTGGCTAGTTCTAAAACATTAGGCATTTACTCATTGGTTAATACTAACATACCTTCCTTGCCCAAATCACAAAATTATTAGCATATTCTTTTTTTTCAACACAATTTACTGCCTGTGTTCCTCAACAGAGCAAGCACTCTCTGTTCCTTCTAGACAATCTTGTTATCTTGTTCCTCCCAAGGCTTGTAGCCGACGAGTTCCAGCACGTCCTCTTTTATCAGTTGTGCGATGCTTGGAGTTTTGCTAAGGCTGGCTGAACTCTGGCCTTCAAACCTCCTCATGTTGAGATGGAACTTCCTATGTTCAAGTTTGTGCCCATTTCCTCTTGTCCTGTCACCGGGCACCACTGAAAAAAGACTAACCCCATCCTCCTGACACCTACCCTTTAAGTATTTATAGGCATTGATCAGATCCCCCCTCAGTTTTCTCTTCTCCAGACTCAATAGACCCAAACCCCTCAGCCTTTCCTCATCAGAGAGGTGCTCCGGGCCCCTAATCATCTTTGTGGTCATCTGCTGTACCCTCTCCAGCAGTTCCCTGTCCTTCTTGAACTGGGGACCCCAGAACTGGACACAGTGCTCCAGATGGGGCCTTCCCAGGGCAGGATGACCTCTCTCGACCTGCTGGTCACACTCTTCCTGATGCACCCCAGGGTGCCAATACTCCAACACCTTATTTGTGAATTAAAAGACTTCCAAAAATATATTCTTGGGGATAAATTTCCTGGTTCTTTTCTTTAGCGGAAAAAGCATACCATTAAATTACAGAAAAGCTCAAGTATTATCTCATAGTTTTCTTTTTTTTTATTATAGACTTTTTATTCACATCAATGATAAAGAAACTACAACAGAGTTAAATACCTTTTTTGATAAGTGACTGTATTCTTAATTACACTTAATATTACATTGTAAAATATTTCCAGAGGAGTACAATCCTAATTCATACAGCAGGCAAAATACCAGAGGAGGAAAGGGCTGAGGGGAGAGGGGCGTGAGAATTTCCAGTCTGCTTTTAAAAAGCACTTGTGTATGGCTAATGCTGCTCCATCCATCTATCCATCCAAACGTGGTTCTGGCCCATCTGGTGAGATGCACATTTCTTTTCCATAAAACAATCACTATTCCAAAGCAAAAGATGAACTGGGAGATGTCATCAGTGTTTGTGGCATTGAAAGGATTGGCAGTTCCCTTCCCAGCTTGTTTGGGCGATTCATCAAAAGCATTTTCTCTCTCAAGTTCAGTAGGTCCTTCTAAAAACACAAAGACTTAAACTTTGGTACCATCAAAAAAGATCCAGGACAGGCATTTTTTAATTTTTTTCCCATTGTTGTTTTGTTTTTACTAATAAATGGCTGCTACATTCTATTTTACATGGTTGTCCATGATGCTTTGAGGTCACTTGTCCTTGGGTTCAGAGGAACCTGATTTGTTTTGTTTGTTCTTTCCAAATTCCCAAGCCCTTCTGTTTTCTCAGTCTTTATACAAGTCAGGTTTCTGGGCAGTGGGTTATAACTTACAAGGTAACAGCTGCAAAAGATCCTGTGCTTCTAGGAATAAAAAAAAAAACAAGAGAGAAGATATTATCGACACTAAGTCCAAGTTTGAGATTTCTTTACTCACAGAATTACAACATTTATTTATAATCCTTGAAAAAGGGATACATACAAGTCACCTGCTGCAAAAGCATCCTCTGAAACTTTGTTGATTAGTATCTGTATAGTCACATGGAAATAGTCACATTAAAGAAGAAGAGCAAATTGTAACTGACTGAAGTATAACTAAACACAACAAGACCTGCTGCGGAAACAAACACAAAGCCCAACAAGGGTAGCAAAAGGCATTAATTGAGGGGTTGCTCTGCAACATGCAGGGGTTTTACCCCCTTGGTGTATTGTGTGGTAATGTATCACAGAATGGTAGGGGTTGGAAGGGACCTCTGGAGATCATCTAGTCCAACCCCCTACCAAAGCAGGGTCACACAGAGCAGGTTGGACAGGAACGTGTCCAGGCGGGGTTTGAATGTCTCCAGGGATGGAGACTCCACACCCTCTTTGGGCAGCCTCTTCCCTTGCTCTGGCACCCTCGAAGGAAAGAAGTTTTCCCTCATGTTCAGATGGAATTTCCCATGTTCCAGTTTGTGTCCATTGCCCCTTGTCCTGTCACTGGGCACCACTGAGAAGAGTCTGGCCCCATCCTCTTGCCACCCACCCTTTAGATATTGCTCAGCATTGATGAGGTCCCCTCTCAGTCTTCTCTTCTCCAGGCTGAACAGCCCCAGGTCTCTCAGCCTTTCCTCAGCAGAGATATGCTCCAGTCCCTTGATCATCTCTGTAGCCTCCGCTGGACTCTCTCCAGTAGTTCCCTGTCCTTTTTGAACTGGGATGTATGTGCATCCACGTTTCTTCTTGAGGCAACTCTTCCCTGCTTGCCACACTGAGAATCTGAAATTGCTTAGAACAATATAGTTGCAATTCCCTGCTTGACTGATTTAGCTTAGCGGTTAAGTAACAACTAATCTTTCAAAAGCGCTAGGGCCTACTCAGAGAAATCCCCATTGTCTGCAGGGATGGCGTGCCATTGGAAACAAAACCAGCGTGAGAAACACATCCATCCTTCATGCTCGCAGCAAATAAGCAGGCAACGCTCATCACTGTGATGCCAGCACCTTCCTCACAGGGCTTTTCGGCCGGTGAAAACCTGACACTGGGAACAAACGGTGCCGTTCATCTGATGCTGCCGTCCTCAGGCAGGCTTTTATTGGAAATCAGTGCTTTGGACAAGGAGCTCGGGGCAGGACCTGCTGCTTCTCATCTGGGGAGGCATACTGTTTTATTCAGGGTATTAATATCACTGAATTTCTTTTAAAATCAGTGTTCAGATTAATGTAGATTCAACTGGAAAATGCTGTCAGTCAGTAAGAAAGTACACACAAGAGGGCAAAACAGACCAACTTGATGCTTAGATTAATCTCCTTATCTCAGTAGGCAGAGCTCCAGGCCATGGATACTCGTTATCTGGTTACTCTATACTTACTCCTAATGTTTTTATTTTTAAGTATCTGCTTCTTCCATGGCTCAGGCAAACCTCCATCATCAATAATATCAAACCCTTCTCAGGTGCCCCAAACCTTCTTTTGAACACTTTATGCATTATCAAGGTCTCCACGTATGAATAGCTCTTGTTTTCCTAATCCGCCTACTCCACCTCAGGAATTTTTCCAGTGAATCCACAAGCCAGATTTTGCGGCACAACACAGTGGTAGGGCTTCCGGCTTTTTGCCTCTCTGTCTCCAAGCCCTAAACCTTCTTGTNAAAAAAAGAAAAAAAGAAAAAAAGAAAAAAAGAAAAAAAAAGAAAAAAAGAAAAAAAGAAAATGTAATTGAAATATTAAGACTTTAGCACCCGAAACTGCAATCTCTCAGGCCGCTGATGACAGAGATGGTGTTTCTTCTAACTGAACACTTCTGAAAAACACTCCTGAAAAACGCAGTGTTGGGTTTAGGAAGATGCTGCACACGGACAGCAGGGCAATCAGCATCTGCAGGAGACTGAACTACAGAAGAAAGGATTGATGTAGTTCTGGAAAGCTCCCAAAACACATTGCTCTTTCCTGGAGCTGAATAAGGTCCATTATGGGCAGAAAACGCCATCCCTACCTGCCTGTGCGTGAACTTTCACTGCATTGTGACTTTTCCCTCCTTCCACTGAAGGTACATGACCTCGATGCCACTTTCCAGTGCCAAAGAACAAAAGCACATGCTCAGGCTTGGATTCACCCAACGGTCAACCCTCAATGCTACGTCCTATCCCAGTAAAGCCTTGTAATTCATGTGACATATCAATTATCAGCTTTAGACCATAGCACGACACCTCCGCAGGCAGAGCTTTCAGACCAGAATCAGTAACAATCACGCAATGGAATAATTCTCTTAATTCTTGCAATGGCTGCAAAGAAGTAAAGTCTCTCCTTTCCCAAGCTCACCTTTAGCTTTTGCTGAGGTACGCACCAAGCTTTTCTTTCCTAATAAAGCTTGCTGCATAGGAAATCTGCAACGACACAGAAACAAACCCCCTGCTTTAAGCCAAGGTTTGGCTAATGAAACATCCAAGCTGGGATCCCTGCAAATGAAAGGGGTTTTTTTTGTCTCCTTATATCATTTTAGAAAACAGCAACTTCAATTAAAGGATTGAGGTCTTTACAAAACTGCAAGAATATTGAAGCAGAAATAATATAAAAATGGCCCAAATTAAAACAACAAATACATCTTAAAATCCAATATCTTCCAACGCTTTATTTATATCAGTTGCTGGCAAAAATAAAGCCACCACCCATTCTGCTACCTGTGAGATGAGAAAAATCAAGTGTCTGTAAGAGAGCAAGCAACACTCATCTGTGCACAGCTGAAATATAGCAGGTTGGGAGTATGAGACTTCTTATAGTTCTATCACCATAATTAGGAAAGTTCATAATAGTTATCTCTGACTTGTGCCAATCTGAGGGAAGCCAATGAAGTGGAACAAATCATTAAAGAAAAACAGAGAACATAGGCATATTAGGGAACATGGTTATATTTAGAAACAAAGTGGGATGATGTGCTCACTGGCTACTGGGAATACAGTACAGGGCCACTCATTTTCAATGCTGGGCTCTAAAATGCAACAAAACTAAATTGCTCTGAGATTTCACCATAGCTGGGAATCCAAGTGACTACAAATTCACTATTATTCTGCCTTTTGGAAGGACTGTTGGAGGAATTCAGGTTGGGATCAGAAAATCTATGTCCTTATGCTCCCAGGTGCTACTGCACACTGAGTTTCTGCTGTCAGGCACTCTAGAATATAGTCACAAATAATGTCAAATGTGTTACTGCAAGCTGACACATAGGCTGGGCTGAAGGCAGGAGCAAGCATAAACAGCAAAAGGAATCACAGAATGGCAGGGGTTGGAAGGGACCTCTGGAGATCATCTAGTCCAACCCTCTTGCCAGAGCAGGTCCACCCAGAGCAGGTTGCACAGGAACGTGTCCAGGCGGGTTTTGAATGTCTCCAGAGAAGGAGACTCCACACTCTCTCTGGGCAGCCTGTTCCAGGGCTCTGCCACCCTTAAAGTAAAGAACCTCCTCATGTTGAGATGGAACTTCCTATGTTCAAGTTTGTGCCCATTTCCTCTTGTCCTGTCACCGGGCACCACTGAAAAAAGACTGACCCCATCCTCCTGACACCTACCCTTTAAGTATTTATAGGCATTGATCAGATCCCCCCTCAGTTTTCTCTTCTCCAGACTAAAAATACCCAAGTCCCTCAGTTCAAGCATCCTGCCCCACAAACATAATGACATACTAGAAGCATGTGAATTTACATCCATGTCAACTGACTATATACCTAATATGCATTCTTACAGAATCATAGAATGATTTGGGTTGGAAGGGACCTTAAAGACCATCCAGTTCCAACCCCCCTGCCAAGGGCAGGGACACCTCCCACCAGACCAGGTTGCTCAAAGCCCTATCCAGCCTGGTCTTGAACCCCTCCAGGGATGGGGCAGCCACAGCTTCTCTGGGCAACCTGTTCCAGTGTCTCACCACCCTCACAGGAAAGAATTTCTTCCTAATATCTCATCTAAATCTCCCCTCTTTCAGTTTAAAACCATTCCCCCTCATCCTATGGCTCCACTCCCTGATCAAGAGTCCCTCCCCAGCTTTCCTGTAGGCCCCCCCTTTAGGTACTAGATTCTTGTTTGGTTTTAACCCTGTTTTGGTTTTAATTACATTATGCCCACAGTATGTGAGGACGTTTGAGTGAGTTGTGCTCAGCATGGTGTACCCACAGTGTCATCTCTCTCCATCCCTGCCTTCTTTAATATGGAAAAGAGCAGGGAAGGAGAAGAAAGAAAGGGGCATCTGCAGCTCAGGAGCTAACCCTTTCGTCTCTTGGTAAAGGAGATAAATCTGATTAAAAACAGCAGCACCATGAAGCAGCAGCATCTGCAAAAATGAGCTGTCTGGCTGAACAAGAGTAGAAGCCTTTCACGGGGCCATGCCTCTTCTCCCGCTCCACAGCCCTGGGTATAGGGAAATATGTGAGGATCAAACCACTGATGATCTGAAAAGAACCAGAATCCAGGGGTTTGGTTTGACTACTCTTATAGCTCTTGCCCTTCACAGATATTGAAAGCTATCAGGAAGCTTGCTCCCAGACCCCACCATAAACCAGAGCTCTCCTCCCCACTGAGGTCTTGAACTGCCTTCCAGGGCACATGGTGTTTGCAAAGGCTGGAAAACTCCTCTCTGAACTGCAGCAGAGAGGAGAACACAAAGAAACCATTTACCTGATCACCCCTTTGCATGGTTTAGATTCAAAAGGGAGCCACAAACAAACTGCCTGAACAAGAACGTTTCAGCTGAGATCCATGATGCTTCACCAGCCGCTTTCTTCCTCTCTCCCACTTGCAACAGCCAACAGGCAACACCAGTTTGCATGGCCACCAGTTATATAGGACATCTCCCAAGCTGGGCTGACCTAGATAATACAACGGGGTACATTCTGTCAGAAATTAACTGTTCTTAATCCACTTCTCTGCTATATTTGGCACATCAGTGCTTTTTCGATGCGTGTTGGTCAATCCATTCTCCTTGTAATAAATGAAACTGGGAGAGGTGGGTGTTCAATAGGGAAATGACTACTTTCTTCATGAGATAAATATCATCATCTACTTTTGTCACTGCAAGAGCATTCAGTAGCTCTGCAATGGAATAGTATTTAGGGCTCTTAATGACAATACAGTCCCCTTTTGTGCATCCATGATAACTGTTGTGATGAAGACAGGATCAGCACTCAAATGGGCATGAAGATCCAACACGTGGCCCTTATCAAAGTTCCTACACCCCTGCCAGTAATAACAAACATGCACATGGTTGGGTTTTAAATAGCAAAAAATCTGTTTCTCATGACTAAGTCCACATTAATAGGAAATACATCGCCATGGGAGCAGATCTGTAGGGTGCAGGAGAAAGACCCAGTGTCCATACTGCATTTCTCTTGTTTGGTTTTTTTTTTTACTTCAGGCCAGCTCTACTCTGGTCCTGGGAACTGATCACCTGTTCAGAGCTAGAGCATTCCTGGAACACATCCAGAGGGAATCCAGTTTGCAAGCTCCGAGTCTGCTCCACATGATCCAAAGCACAGACAAGAGGATAGGATTGGGGATTCATTTCTAAAGCACTTATCTGATCCCTGCTATGCTTGGACATCTAAGACGTTTCTGTACACCATCCTCTTCTGGAGACTTCACCTTTGCATCCCATCTCTAGGTAGGATACACAATGATACATCACCCCGACTTCTGTTGCTTCAAGAGGGAATCTTCAGTACCCTAAAACACTATTATCTGATGTGCATCTACAGGTATTTAATTAAACAATTCTCATTTCTGGAGAGGGGACTTGAGACCTCAATCAGAATATTGTCCAGCCAAGACAGCCCTTCCAAATGCAAAGCACATTTACGAGGGGAAGAAGGAAGATATGCAGTTGGAAAACTACAGTCTCTGCACACATGGTGGTTCTGGATAGAACGATGCATGAGATTAAGGAGAAGGAAAAGCATGCACTGAGCCTCTGAGAGCTAGAGGAGAAATGGAAACACCAACAGCTTTCCCTAGAGCCTGAGCTTCCACTATTTTGCCCACAGGCAATAGCAGAGACTGGCTTGTGGGTCTCTGGTACACACGCATCCATTTTTTATCCGAATTTCTGCAGATTATAAAGGAAAGGAACCTTTTACTTCTGTTTTTCATAACCATTACTTCTACAAAGCATGCCTTTTCTTTAACATTTGAATTTACTGGAGAAAGAGGCACGGCTTCATCCTGTTAACCCAAGGCATACCCAGGTGCATTGTCAAGATACAAGTTTCACTCACCTGTCTTAAAAAAGCAGACAAAATTCTGCTGAAAACAGTACTTGTCAGCTCACTTTTCTGTATACAGTTAAGGCATTGATACCTTCGGCATCAAAAGGACATATTCCCAGTTTGTACCACTAAATCTGGAGAGAAACACCACCAAAAATTAAGATAACATGACATTTAGAAACAGACCTGCAGTATCATCCCAGCTGCTAAAGTGCAGAAGAAGAAATTAATGAGAAAAAAGATAAACATCTCTCTGGTTCGGGGGGGGGCACAAAGCAATGACATTTACCTTGGAGTCTGTAAGACACAGAGTTCCAGAAATGATCTTTTACCTGTTATTATCTGGGTGCCAGTGGAAAGGCACTTTGGCACAAGATGCAGCTCAAGAAATCCAAGAGCCATTCTGCTGACCTGATGTTTGCCTCTAACATTCTTGTCAAGGTCAATCAATCCAGCTGGACCACTTCGAGCAGAGGACCAAACCAGAAATCTCAATAAAGCACTGCTATTTCCTATTTCCACTTTTCAAATATGGAGTGACAGGAATGCAGTGACCAAGATCTCCACACACAGAAATGTGGATATTTCTTGTTTGTGTAATGAATACATGAGTTGTATATGGAAAGTAGGTGCTTTATACAACCTAAAATACGAATTAAACCTGCTGGTGCTTTTCTTAATTACAGTAGGACCTAGAGGAACAGGATCTTATACTTCTGAAGATCTACCAACATTACCACATGGTAGATTTTTTTCTTCTTTTAAACACTCCTTGTGAATCTTTAAAGCTCAGGGTGAAAGACAATGCAGAGACAGAAATCAATTTTGCAGGTAGATAGTTCCTGATTTATTTTATTGCCTGCCTCTGAAGAACAAGGTAGATTCAAAGCAGCACTGAGAGTAGAAGGCCATCAAACATCAGAGGAGTTCCAATCGGATCCAGTTCTGAGCTCCGAACACTATTATCAGCCCAAAGTTAGGTGGAAGTCAGTTCATGGGAGTATAAACAAATTTTAAAACCCCAAACAAAACGAAACCAACACTTTCCCCTTCAGGTGGAAAGACAAGGGACTGCCTGAGTAATTCACATTTCTAACATGTCTCAGAGACCTGCTGCCTTTTACCCCTGTGTAAAATTAGTGGGATTGATCACTACCTGATTTTAGTTATCTAAACCACAACGGCAGGGTGACAAACACCACCTTAGCTTTTCCCAATGGAGAGGTTACAGCTGTGGTCAGTGCTTCCCGGGAACCTACAAACTACTTGTTTGGTGGGAAATTAAGGAAGGAAAGGAAGGAAATTAAGAAAAGCCAGCCTGCTTGCAGGAGCTTAAATTTGCTGCATGGTGCTCTGCTTCTCTGTGGCAATGTTTTAGAGGGGTTCACAAAAATATAAAAGGATAAAAATCGTCATGCTGGGAATGATGGTCCTGATCTTTTTCTCCCACCAGGCAGCTAAAGTTCATGCTTTTTATATTTGATTCACTAACATCGTTGCTCAGAAGACAATATCAAGCAGGAGCTGACTCAGTACTTTGTAAGGCTGCCTGGGCTGGCCTGACAGATGAGTTCTGGTCAAACTGAACAAAAATCAACAACTCTAAAGGCAGGTAAGCTCTTCTGAGGCCATACCACATGTGCCATGTTAGAATTTACCCGATCCTGCTGGGCAGCACTTTCTTCTCAGTAGCCCTTTCTGTGCAGCTTAATAAGAGAAGGCAGATGATCCATACCTGAATCCATATGTAAAATCCATATCTTACATATGATCTCCAAGTACACGCACTGTACTTAACCAATGTGGGAGACAGCACTTTGAAGGAGGAAGAAAAGAAAAACACATTCAGTGATTTAAGATTCATTTTCTTGTTAAATATGACAATCAGTTAGCTGAGAGCTTGGCACAAACAGGTTGCGATACTTTCTGGCAGCTGCTCAGGACACTCTGAACAACTCCTTTCTCAACAGAAATTGCTGATGGCCACACAGCATCCCACTGCTCCAGGTTATATCCAAAGAAGTCAACATCCATTGCAAAGGATATAACAGAACAGGACCCACCCCCCATTTTCCCGATGATCTGACCCTTATTCTTGACTTTCAGGAAGCCATAATTATTATTTTTTTTTAAGTCCAGACCGGACAAAGCATTAAAATAAAAGCCCATTGATTAAACACTGCTTTAACTGAGGCTGTTAATGAAGACTATTAAGCCCTGTCCCTGCCAGCCGCAGAGGGTGCAGTACTGGCTGGGGAGCGGCAGAGGTCACCCGCAGCCCACGCCAGCGTGTTCCCCCGAGCTGTCACCCCACACGTGGTGGCCCAGCATCACCCTCTGCATTGCAGTTTGACAATGTCACCCAAGAACTGGGAGAAAAAAGCATTACATTCAGTGTTCCGTACTGGCTGGGCACAAAGCACTACTTTCAAGCAGTCCTTTCCGTCTAACAGTCAGGTTACAGTGGGCATTCACACTAGAAAGTTTTCAAATATAATTATATTTGGTTAATTATTTCATGCTTAGCTTCAGCTTGGTGTATTCCAGACATTTCTGACATGTCAAACACGCCAAGGCAGTTGATTTGAAAGTCTGACTACTCAGTTATGCAGCTTGAAGAATTCCAGTTCAGGGTGAGTGAAAGCATCATTAGGGCAAAATCTGCCTCTGGTACTTGCTGTTACAAGAGATGCCTTAACGATCACAACCAAGTCTTCAGGAAGGACTAATTTAAGTTCTATATTCCTTCAGCAGTGAGAAGAGCCAAAAGAAACTGACTCTGCGCATTTATACTGTTTGTCAAATAGTAAAAAAAATTCAATTAAGCCAAATTCTGGGCCTAGTTATACCAGGAAATTTTGAGCTTAATCCCACAAAGGTATACACCTATGAAGCTGTAAGTAAAATGAAAATCTGAGTATGCATTAAACACTTCTGTTTTTCTCTTTATACTTCTGTATCAAAAAGAAGATTAGGTGTGAGCAGCTCTGCTAAAGCAATAGTATGGTGTCCCAGGTATGTACAAACCAAAACAACCTACACCTCTTAAAAACAAAACAACAGCAGACAAACAAAAAAATCAAAAGTAACCATGCTTTTTGTGTATTCTGCACCAAAAGACTTAATTCCTCCATGTCATAACCCAAAAAAGCCAAAGGAGTTCTATCGTTAGCATGTTCAGCTCATTAATCTTAATTCTAGATATAACCATACAAAATGCATTTACATGCATTTACATGAATGAATTAAAGTAACAGCAGGGATGATCACATCAAATGTGCTGACACAATTTCAGTTATCAACCAAAACATCAAGATTTCTGCACCCAGGTTATTTACAGCAGTCTCAGTTCTTCACACGCAAACATCCTTTTATCGGTCTCACTGATACACAATCTGCCTCACCGATATTGGGAGGGATAAAGCATAAAGACTTACTGACGATTTGACAACATTTCTATTAATAGTTAAACTCAGGCAGCCACAGTGAGTGAAGTGTTCCTAAATTGTTGGTGCAGCACATTGTCCTGGTTTGAGGTAAAACAGAACTAATTTTCTGTTCAGTAATTTTACTTTTTTAGCTGGGCCTCTTCTAACTAACTAAACTCTGAAATTAACAGCATATTGTTCAGAAACTGTTCACTCTCACAGTGATAAGACCTGATTATACCAAGGAATGGTGTGCAGAGAGGCCCTTGCTTATACTTATTGCTATAACAACCAAGGTCAGGCAAATTTGTTATTTGCCCCCTTGGAGGGTTGGAAGCGGAAAAGCGTAGAGGGGTTACACCTGTAGGGAGGAGCGGACAGGACAGGTGACCCAAAACTGACCAACAGGGTATTCCATCCCATCTGCATCATGCTCAGTATAAAAGCTGAGGGATCAAAGGGTCAACTCTCTTCCTTCAATGGCCAATATCCGAGGAGGATCCTGTCTGTTCATCTGCCTTTGATCCCGATCCGAGCATTCCTGACTCCAGATCCGGAATCCGGCTCCTGTCCATCACCGAGTCCAGCCTGGGACTTTCCCCTGCGCCTGCTGGTGATGTGATCATCATCCTGGGAGCTTGATACATTTTGTATATACTGTATACTTTTTTCCCCTTTTTAAATTTTTCTTATTATTAATAATTTCATTATTTATTAATATTTTCATGAAAGTAGTTTATCTTTTTTCTAAACTCAAAAATCTCTTTTATCTCTTCCTCTCCTCCCTTTTCCTTAGAGGGAGGAGGGAGGGGCCAACTGTCATTCTGATTGGTCAATCCAATCAAAACCACGACAGATTTATTGGTGCTCAATGTGGGGCTTGACTGTGGTACAACTAGAGCTCTGGTAGATTGTTTTAATAGTTTGAATTCCAGCTTGCTCAGACACACATTAAATGTTGAAACTAGTCTCTGTAAGTACATTTAGGCAGCTCTGTTTGATGACTAAATTACTATTAATCTTTCTGTAGCATGCATCAGTAAGTGAAAAGGGTGTGAATTACATGATCATATTTCTTTTCCTGCCTGAGAAAAAGCACTATGCTGAACCTTGTGATTTCTCCACTTCTTGTAAATTGGAAAAACCACCACAGCTGGTTTGCTGGAGGTCTGGGATATCCAGTTTCAGAAATAACTTTACAACTGGGCCACAAAGTGGAGGGCAGAGATGATCCTCCATCCCTGAGAGGCAGAGTGAATTAACTCCAAATTCAGCTGACACAAGAGATAAAGGCTGAAGGAAGTGGGCTCACAAAGTGCTTCGGAGCAGGAATCAGACAGGTCACCTGCCTGGAGTCCAAAGCAGCAGGGGAAGTACTTTTCAGGATGACATCCCAATCACCACCTTCTGTGACAACACAATTCACAGATCAAGCCAAACTCCCTGCCTGCCATCAGGAGACAAAAGCAAACACAGCAACAATGGACGTGTTAAAGGAAAAGAGTGGAGACCGGCAGCAAAAAAATCTCCACAGATGTTCTGGACTTGAATTTCCTCCATAAACAACCTCCTTAAAGCATCCTCCAACTCTCATTGCAATCTCTGAAGTCAGCAGGAACAGGGAGCAGGATTGTTCAGCAGCTCTAAAAATAAGGCCACTCCTAAACGCTTCTAAACATTAGGTGCACAAGTTTGATAATCCTGACCTTCAGCTTTAATTTTATGTCCTAACCCATCAATTAGAAAATGACAGTATCAGAAGGCTGGACAATGCCTTCTCCACACTGGGGTCTGTGACAAGCACAAGGAAAATTGAGATGCTCAAGCACAGGACTGATTCAGGGAAGAGGGGATATTTGGCAGGCCCACCTCAAAAATCCCCTGCTGAATAATATCAGACCAATCACACAAAAAGCCCCAGCAAAACAAGAATTAGCTGATAGTCTCAAATTCATTATGATGCCCCGCTCTTTAAACCACATTAAGCAGTATCTGAGCAAGAAACAGCTTCACATACTCCACCTCTTGCTTGTACTGGATTAATTATGTCGAGTTTTCAAAACAGCACAGTTGTATGCAAAGATTTAGAGTTGCACTAACACACACATGCAAAATCCCTCCTGGTTTTAAAATAACAAGCAAGAGACCAAACAGAAAGGTGTGCCTGCACAGAACTGTGTTTTGGCAACTCGATCCTTTACTGCTGAGTCAAGCACTTCTTCTAGGGGCTGAAATTTGAAAAAAAGACACATCCTAAGGTTTATGTGCCAGTGAGATGCCGGCCTTACACTGATTCCCTATTGGGGCTGAAATGCACCCCCAGCAACTCCTACAAGGTAGAAACATGTAACTACTTAAGGTTTACTGATTGAGCCCTCACATTTCTCTCTGAAGAAGCACCGCTCGGTGTTGAGACAACACGTTTCCTTCAGTTGAAACATGAAGACCCATCTGGTTACTGTATGAAAGTAAATCTCCAGGTAATTAGACTCTAAACCAGCTGAGAACTGTGTGCTTACATCTCGCTATGTATAAAGTAATACAAGCTCGGCAATAGTACATCTGCACAGCTCACAAAGGAAAAGTTTGAGGAGTGCATTTAAAAAAACATAAAGCAATGGTTCGTAACATTTTTAGTAGAGAGGGCAAACTTACAATTTGTAGCTGCTGCACCATTTCTTCTCTGTATGCCAGTTCCCGCTTCATCTGATCTTGAAAATCATCTTAACGGGGGGTAAAAAATAGATGCCGTAATTAAAACAGAGACCACACAGCAGAATTCATATAAATCAAATGAAACCAAACCCAATCACTACTGAGGAATCATGAAGCACTACAAAGCCCTTCACCCAATTAAAATGCACCCAACAAAAACTTCTTCTCTAGTAGGAGACGCTGTAGACTACAGAAAAACTGTGGAAAAAATAAGATTCAGGTACTTCCCCAATTAGCAAATGGAGGCTGCTAAGTTTCTGTCGCTAGCATTCATTCTCACAGAGATTTTCTCAATGGCCCAGACTCTGCAGTCATTAGTCAAACTTCTACCAATGCTGAATTGAAGAGCAAAACCTGTTCTTCTTTGCTTTGGCATAAATCTGTTGACAGCAATAGGGATGTCCAATATGTGAGAAGAGAAAGCGTTCAAGGATGCAGGGTTTGATTTGTAGT
>JAHSPS010032044.1:0-12143 GCA_033628365.1 Calidris temminckii | reverse complement strand
CCTCTCCTCTCTTTTCCTTAGGGGGGGAGGGAGGGGCCATCTGGCATTCTGATTGGTCAATCCGGTCAAAACCACAACAGTGCCTCAAAGAGATTTAACCTTGGGGGAAAAATAATCTGTGATGTGAGTTGCATGTTGTAGGAAGTAATGTAGCAGGAATGACCTGAACCAATGAAGAGTGTACAAGGAACCGGACAAGTGCAATGGTGACCCAAACCAAGCTGTTGGCTAATTGTGCCCAACAATCTAACATGCTGCTTCTCCAGTCCTGAGCATCCATCTTTGCAGATGGGGCCCAAGTCATAGCCTGTTCTTGTGAACATCTGGAGGAGTGGAGGAAGCCCATGGAATGGGAGAGTAATATCTATCTGTTCAAGGACACGGAAGAGTAGTTAATGAGAATATATAAATCTGTAAGCTGGGTATAAAGATGGTTTAAGTATGTAGTATAAGTTGTAAGTGTTGGAAAGAAGGGATTTCAGTAATGAGAATTAAACACAATGGGATGGTTAGAAGAGATATATATATATGTATTAAAATATGTGGGACCTGAGCATGATGCAAATAGAATCATAGAATCGTCAAGGTTGGAAGGGACCTTTAAGCTCATCTAGTCCAACCATCAACCTAACACTGACAAAACCCACAACAAAACCATATCCCTAAGTGTCATGTCTACTCATCTTTTAAATATCTCCAGAGATGGTGCCTCAACCACTTCCCTGGGCAGCCTGTTCCAATGCTTGATAATCCTTTTGGTGAATAAATTTTTCACACTATCCAATCTAAACCTCCCCTGGTGTAACGAGGCCATTTTCTCTTGTCCTATTGCTTGTTACTTGGGAAAAGAGATTGATCGCCACCTCTCTACAACCTCCTTTCAGGTAGTTGTAGAGAGTGATAAGGTCTCCCCTCAGCCTCCTTTTCTCTAGGCTAAACAACCCCAGCTCCCTTAGCTGCTCCTCGTAAGACTTGTTCTCTAGATCACTTACCAGCTTTGTTGCCCTTCTCTGGATTCGTTCCAGTACCTCAATGTCTTTCTTGTAGTGAGGGGCCCAAAACTGGACACAGTACACAAGGTGGGGCCTCACCAGTGCCGAGTACAGCGGGATGATCACTTCCCTAGTTCTGCTCACCACACTATTTCTGATACAGGCCAGGATGCTGTTAGCCTTCTTGGCCACCTGGGCTCACTGCTGGCTCATATTCAGCTGTCTGCCAACCAATAACCCCAGGTCCTTTCCTGCTGGGGAGCTTTCCAGCCACTCTTCCCCAAGACTGTGGCATTGCATAGAGTTGTTGTGACCCAAGTGCAGGACCCAGCACTTACCCTTGTTGAACCTCATCCCATTGGCCTCAGCCCATCAATCCAGCTTGTCCAGATCCCTCTGTAGACCCATCCTCCCCTCAAGCAGTTTGACACTCCCACCTAACTTGGTGTCATCTGCAAACCTACTGAGGGTGCACTCAATCCCCTCATCCAGGTCATTGATAAAGGTATGAAACAGAACTGGATCCAATACTGAACCCTGGGGAACACCACTTGTGACTGGCTGCCAATTGGAATTTACTCCAATCACCACCACTCTTTGGGCCTGGCCTTCCAGCCAGTTTTTTATCCAGCAAAGAGTACTCATGTCCAAGCCAAGAGCAGCCAGTTTCTCCAGAAGAATGCTGTGGGAAACCGTCTCAAAGGCTTTACTAAAGTCCAGGTAAATAACATCCACAGCCTTTCCCTCATGCACTAAGCAGGTCACCTTGTCATAGAAGGAGATCAGGTTTGTCAAGCAGGATCTGCCTTTCATGAACTCATGCTAACTGAGTCTTATCACTTGGTTGTTCTGCACGTGCTGCATAATGGCACTCAGGATGATCTGTTCCATAACTTTCCCAGGCACCGAGGTCAGACTGACAGGCCTGTAGTTCCCCAGATCCTCCATCTGATCCTTCTTGTGGATGGGTGTCACATTTGCTAGCCTCCAGTCAACTGGGACCTCCCTGGTTTGCCACAACTGCTGATAAATGATGGAAAGTGGCTTGATGAGCACTTCCACCATCTCCCTCAGTACCCTCAGGTGGATCCCATCTGGCCCCATAGACTTGTGTGTGTCTATGTGCTGTAGCAGGTCACTGACCATTTCCCCTTGGGGCCTTCATTCTGTTCCCTGCCTCTATCTGATCCTAAGGGGGCAGGTTATTCAGGGAACAACTGATTCTACTACTAAAGACTGAGACCAAGAAGGCATTAAGTACCTCAGCCTTTGCCTCATCCTTTGTCACTGTATTTCCACCCCTGTCTAATAAAGGATGGAGATTATCCTTAGTCCTTCTTTTATTGCTAATGTATTTATAGAAACATTTTTTATTGTCTTTTATTGCAGTATCCAAATTAAGTTCTAGCTGGGCTTTGGCCCTTCTAATTTTCTCCCCCCATAGTCCTCCTGAGTGGCCTACCTCTTCTTCTAAAGATCATCCCCCTGTATTCAGCAGTGGTGAGGCTGCACATCGAATACTGTGTTCAGTTTTGGGCCCCTCACTACAAGAAAGACATTGAGGTGCCGCGATTGAGAGACGGGACGCAGCTTGATGCAAGCAAGATGTCAGTTTATTAGGATTTCTTAGGTTCCTTATATNGTTCCAGCACGTCCTCTTTTATCAGTTGTGCGATGCTTGGAGTTTTGCTAAGGCTGGCTGAACTCTGGCCTTCATTGAGGTACTGGAACATGTCCAGAGAAGGGCAACAAAGCTAGTGAGGTTTCTAGAGCACAAGTCTTATGAGGAGCGGCTGAGGGAACTGGGGTTGTTTAGCCTGAAGAAAAGGACGAGAGGAAATGGCCACAAGTTGTGCCAGGGGAGGTTTAGATTGGACAGTGTAAAAAATTTCTTCACTGAAAGGATTATCAAGCATTGGAACAGGCTGCCCAGGGAAGTGGTTGAGTTACCATCCCTGGAGGTATTCAAAAGACATGTAGATGTGGCACATAGTGACATGGTTTAGCCTCCAGTATCAAAACAAGGATTAGAAATGAGAGATAGGTATTTATGAATGAATGTGAAATGCATTGAGCCATTGCAAAGATCTGCAGAGCACGTTAAATTCTCCAGGACTTAAGCTGAAGAATCTCTGTCCTAGATGGACTGCCTCTATCTCAGCACATGGGGGGCAGACAGAAGAAAGAGAATTCATCTGCTTCAGGAGTCTTTAAGTGACGGTGTAAGTTTTTGTAGGCATCAGCAGTGACTTAAGATATATTTTCCCAGTAGGACATTTTAGTATGACAGTAGATAATGCCTAGAAACACAGAGAGCTCTCTTCTTGATAGGTGGTAGAAGAAAAAGGACACTGCATTTCTTAGAATATATAAAACCTAAGTATTGCATGGTCCCAATTCTCATTCATTCTCTTTCTTTATGCTTATGTACTCTATATGATGTCATACACATCAGGGCTTTTAATAACATGATATGGTGATGCTTCCCAATCAGATAACCCCCAGAAATTCCAAAGATAAAATAGTAAGTATTGTAGAATTCCAATTGGGGCAGGCAAAAAGGAAAAAGAATAAGAAAAAGGAGAGTAGAATAAGAATAGTCACACTATTAGCATTACACATCACAAGTATTTTCGCCCTATGAGAAATGCAGAAAATAGGAGGCATCTTTTGAAAAAGTGCAAGAAAATGTGATTAATGTTGACGTGGTTTGGGCTAGGCTGGCCACTAAATGAATGACAGATGCTCTCTTTTATTGTCTCTCTCCCTTCCCAGAAGAGAAGGGAGAGAAAATAAGAGAGAGAGACTTATGGGCTGAAGAGACAACTAAAACTACTTTAATGAAATATTAATAATAAAAATAAAAGATAATAATATAAACAAATAATTAAATAAAAAGGATATATACAAAACCTGGTATCGAACTCCCAGGAAGATGATCACATCACCAGCAGGAACTGAGAAAGTCCCAGACTGGAGTCAGCAATGGACAGGAACTGGATTCTGGAACTAGATTCAGGAACACACAGATTGGGATCAAAGGCAAACAGACAGAGTCTGAAGAGCCATTGAAGAAAGAGGCTAACCCCTTTGCTTCCTCGGCTTTTATACTGAGCATGATGCAGATAGGATGAAATACCCTGTTGGTCAGTTTTGGGTCAACTCTCCTGTCCACTCCTCCCCAAATGTGCAATCCCTTTACACTTTTCCACTTCCATCCCTCCAACTTGGTACATAACAAAGTTAGCTGACCTTGTGTAAGAGACCGACAGAAAAACAGGATGCCTCAAAGTTTGCTTGCTGCGAGATTTCTGCCGCCTACATGGTGTACAGGACAACAACAGGTGTATGTCCTTGGTTCTCAAAGCAACTATATCTTGTTAACTCCAAAATACTTGCCTGCCACTCATGACTGTGCAAAACAGAGGCGGGAAGAGCTTGTACAGTGACCGTGGACAAGCAAATGCAATTGTCACATTGATTGGTCAAACTACGAGTCGATAGGGACTATAAACTACCGTCGCGCCCCACCATAAGTGGGACCCTCACCACTGTTACGACTTGAGAATCACAGATACAACGGGACGCTGCTGACTCCAGAGGACCTTCGGGCTGCCGCGGACCTGTGGTGGTGACTATACTCTTGATGTGCTCATTAATACTGCTTCTCTCTTCCTCCTTTCCTATACCTCCACCTTTGTTCTATCGCCCCTTAGCGCTATTTCTAGGTAACAACAATAAAGCTATAGTAGATGGCATTTGACCTCGTTTGTGTCTTAACCTCATGCTTGGAAACATTACAGTCTTCCTGGACCAATAATTGGACCAGGATGTAATATCTTACCGGCGTCACGGACAGGACTCCTTGACATGAGAGTGCCACTTTTACTATTTGCTTTTGTGTGTATTGGATAAGTGCTAAAGTATCTGTGGGCATAGGTGTGTGCCTCTTTGGGACGTTATGGGGTAGGAATCTGCGTTTATTGACTGTTAGTGTGTGACGTGCATCCTCCCCGAGGTGACTGCCCCCGATTTTAGTTGAGAAAAATATGAGGATCCTTCACCCTCTTCAGGGTGGGATGTGCTGTACAATTTTTTAGAGAAACATAATGTGCTCCTCTCAGTACCAGGTAATGATTGGGCACGAGATAATTGGCATAATCTGCAAAGTGTCACTGACCGAATCGGTGCCTTACAAAAGGATGCTAGACTCCAGGCCAGAAAAGGGAAATCTATTATATGCGCTGCCCTGGGCGCAAGTCTCGATGCTGCTGTAGAGGCTCAGGACCAACGATGCAGTGCCAAGTCCCAAATTATACAGTCCCTGTAGGCCCTCGTACAATCTTTACAAGGGCAAGTGGAAGAGTTAAAGTCGCAATTATATCAAGAGTGGGCTCAAGTGAGTTGTTTGCAGTCTGCCCTTAAAGAACAACTCCTTGCGGAAGGGAGCAGAGATCAAGATACTTGCCTGTCCTCTCCCAGGGGAGAAAATCACTTATACCCTAGCTAGATTGGATGAGGTGACAACTTTCCCCCCCCCGCCCCATCCGCTTAGGCCTCTTGTCAAAACGGAATATGCATATAGAATCATAGAATCATAGAATTGCCCAGGCCGGAAGGGACCTCCAAAGGTCATCTAGTCCGACCTCCCCGCAGTCAGCAGGGACACCCCCAACTAGACCAGGTTGCCCAGGGCCTCGTCGAGCCTCACCTTGAATATCTCCAGGGATGGGGCCTCAACCACCTCCCTGGGCAACCTGTTCCAGTGCTCCACCACCCTCACAGTATGAGGATGACTGAGACATTCCCCCCCCAAGTTACCACTAAGGAAGTGCCTTACACCACTATGGAATTGGCTAAACTAAAGAAAGAATTTAGTCGTACTCCTAGGGAGTCAGAACAGAATATGTGTGGAGAGTGTCATTGTTGGGTAGGGATCAGTTACTGCTAAGTGAAAAGGAAGCCGAAGGATATTGGGGCCCCGGAGTGTTTTTAACTACTGGCAACCACCATGCTCCTTGGTCCCTAACCCAGAGGGGAGCCTATTGGGCTGGAGGTCACAATCCTTAGAACGAGGAGACCCCCTTGCCATCACTGGGTCAGTCGACCAGTTAGTGGAGAACGTGCAAAAGGCGGCCTGCCTGCAAATGATGCACGACTGTGAGCTTAGACCCCAACAAGAGCCCCCCATGATCATAGAATCATTCAGGTTGCAGTGCTCCAAAACCTTCCCCAGCACTGAAATCAGATTGACAGGCCTCCAGTTCCCCAAATCCTCCTTCCGACCCTTCTTAGAATCATAGAATATAATCATAGAATCATTCAAGTTGGAAAAGACCCTTGGGATCATCGAGTCCAACCATCAACCCTACTCTGCAAAGTTCTCCCCTACACCATATCCCCCAACACCGCATCTAAACGACTCTTAAACACATTCAGGGATGGTGATTCAGCCACCTCCCTGGGCAGCCCATTCCAATGCCCGACCACTCTTTCTGTGAAAAATTCCTTCCTTATGTTCAGTCTAAACCTACCCTGTTGGAGCTTGAAGCCATTCCCTCTCGTTCTGTCATTAATTACTTGTGAGAAGAGACCAGCCCCAACCTCTCTACAGTGTCCTTTCAAGTAGTTGTAGAGAGTGATGAGGTCTCCCCTCAGCCTCCTCTTTTTCAAACTAAACATTCCCAACTCCTTCAATCACTCTTCATAAGTTTTATTCTCCAAGCCCTTCACCAGCTTCGTTGCCCTCCTCTGCACTCACTCCAGCAACTCGATATCCTTCTTATATTGAGGTGCTGTCGTGGTTTCAGCTGAAATCACCGAAACTAGACCGACAGATGGCCCTTCCCCTCCCCCCCTCCAAAAGAGGAGAGGAAGAGATAAGGAGATGTAGCAGTTTAGAATGAACTAAACTACTTTAATGAAGAATTAATATTAAAATAAAAAAGAAGAAAATAACGAAACAGATGCAATATATACAAAACCCTATCAAGCTCCCAGGATGACAGTCACGTCACCGGCAGGCACTGGGGAAGTTCCAGACTGGACTCAGTGACGGATGAGAACTGGATTCCAGCTCTGGAGTCAGGAACACATGGATCGGGATCAAAGGCAGATTAATAGAGTCCTCTTCGGACCTCAGCCATTGCAGGAAGAGAGCCTTGACCCTTTGATCCCTCAGCTTTTATACTGAGCATGGGGCAGATGGGATGGAATACCCCTGTTGGTCAGATTTGGGTCACCTGTCCTGTCCGTTCCTCCCTACAGGTGTGACCCCCTCTACGCTTTTCCATTTCCGACCCTCTAAGGGGCAAATAACGAAAATTGGCTGACCTTGGTTGTTACAGCAAGAAGTATAAGCGAGGGCCTCTCTGCATACCATTCCTTGGCATGTAGCACAAACATTAGCCTTATCATTCTGAGAACGAGCCGTTTTCTCCACAATATGCCGTTAATTTCAGAGAGTTAGAGGAGGCCTAGCTAAAATGTAAAATTACAGAACACAAAATTAGTCCGGTTTTACTTCAAACTGGGACAGGTGTCCAAAACTGGACGCAATACTCAAGGTGTGGCCTCACCAGTGCTGAGTACAGGGGGAAAATCACCTCCCTGCTTCTGCTGGTCACACTATTTCTAATACAAGCCAGGATGCCATTGGCTTTCTTGGCCACCTGGGCACACTGCTGGCTCATAGTCAGCCGCTTATCAATTAGAAACCCCAGGTCCTTTTCTGCCAGGCAGCTTTCCAGCCACACTTCCCCAAGCTCATAGCAATGCATGGGGTTGTTGTGGCCCAAGTGCAGGACCTGGCATTTGGTCTTGTTGAAGCTCATACTGTTAACGTTGGCCCATCGATCCAATCTGTCCAAGTCTCTCTGTAGAGCCTCCCTATCCTCATGCAGATCAACACTCACACTTAACTTGGTGTCATCTGCGAACTTACTGATGATACATTCTATGTCCTTATCAAGATCATCGATAAAGATGTTAAACAGAAATGGTCCCAACACTGAGCCCTGAGGCACACTGGTTGTGACCGGCCGCCAGCTGGATTTAGCTCCATTGAGCACCACTCTTTGGGACTGTCCATCCAGCCAGTGCTTGATCCAGTAGATTGTATGCTCATCCAGGCCACGAGCAGCCAGTTTTTCCACTAGAATTCTATGGGGAACAATGTCAAATGCTTTTCGAAAGTCTAGGTAGACAATATCCACAGCCTTTCCCTCGTCCAATAATCTGGTTATCTTGTCATAGAAGGAGATCGGGTTCATCTGGCAGGACCTGCCTTTCATAAACCCATGCTGACTAGGCCTGATCCCCTGGTTGCCCATTATGTGGGTTTTGATGGCATTCAAGATGACCTTCTCCATGACTTTCCCTGGTATCGAGGTTAGACTGACAGGTCTATAGTTTCCTGAATCCTCCTTTTTGCCTTTCTTGTAGATGGGTGTTACATTTGCCACCCTCCAGTCCATTGGGATCTCCCCAGATAGCCATGACTTCCTGTAAATGATGGAAAGCGGTTTGGTGAGAACATCTGCCAACTCTTTTAGCACTCTTGGGTGTAGCCCATCCGGTCCCATAGACTTGTGCGCATCCAAACAGTGTAGCAGGTCACTGATCTCTTCCTCTTTGATAGTGATGCTCTCATTCTGCTTCCCCTCCCTGTCTCCTAACTCATGAGGCTGGGTGTCCAGGGAACAGCTAGTTCCACTGCTAAAGACTGAGGCAAAGTAGGCGTTGAGCACCTCAGCCTTTTCCTCATCCTTTGTGACAATGTTTCCCTCTGCATCCAATAAGGGAGGGAGATTTTCCCTATTCCTCCTTTTGTTGTTAATGAATTTATAGAAACATTTTTTATTATCCTTAACAGCTGCAGCTAGGTTGAGCTCTAGCTGCGCTTTGGCTCTCCTAATTTTCTCCCTGCATAGCTTCACTACATCTTTATAGTCTTCATGAGAGGCCTGCCCCCTCTTCCAAAGGTTGTAGACTCTCCTTTTGTTCTTGAGATCCAGCCAAAGGTCCCTATTTAGCCAGGCCAGTCTCCTTCCCTGCCTACTTGTTTTTTGGTACACGGGGACAGCCTGCTCCTGTGCCTTTAAGACTTCTCTCTTGAACTATGTCCAACCTTCCTGGACTCCTATATCCTTCAGGGAAGCCTCCCGAGGGATTTTTTCAAGCAGTCTGCTGAACAGGTCAAAGTTTGCCCTCCAGAGGTCTAAGGTGGCAGTTTTAGTAACCCCTCTCCTTGTTTCTCCAAGAATTGAAAACTCAATCATCTCATAATCGCTGTGCCCTAGACGGCCTCCAACCTTTACTTCCCCCACAAGTTTTTCCCTGTTCACAAGAAGCAGGTCCAGGAGGGCACCTTCCCTGGTCGGCTCACTTACCAGATGTGTGAGGAAGTTATCCTCCACACATTCCAGGAACCTCCTGGATTGTTCCCTGTTAGCCGTGTTGTACTCCCAGCAGATATCGGGGAGGTTAAAGTCCCCCACAAGAACAACGGCAAGCGACTGCAATATTTCTCCCAGTTGCTTATAGAAAGCTTCATCCACCTCACTGCTTTGGTTGGGAGGTCTATAGCAGACTCCCACAGCGATATCACCTTTATTTGCCCTTACCCTAATCCAAGCACTCTCAACCTCATCATCACTATACTTGATTGCTGAGCTCTCATAGCATTCTCTAACATACAGGGCCACTTCACCGCCTCTCCTTTCCCATCTACCCCTCCTGAAGAGCTTGTATTCATCAATTGTGGCATTCCAGTTGTGTGAGGCATCCCACCACATTTCTGTGATAGCCACTATGTCATAGTTTTCCTGGTGCGTCATGGCTTCAAGCTCCCCCTGTTTGTTGTTCATACTGTGTGCATTGGTATAGATGCACTTCAGATGAGCTAATGATTCCAACATCTTTTTGTGAGCGTGGGCCCCATTTCCTACCAGACCCTTCTCAGGTGCTTTGATGATTTCTAAACGTCTATCCCTTCTCTTAAATGAAATGGCAGAGTGAGAGTCCTCACTAGTCCACCATCCTTCAAGCCCTGGCATGCTTCCCTTGGGTTTAATCCTGACAGGCCCAGTTATCTCCCCTTCCCCCCTCATATCTAGTTTAAAGCTCTGTCAATGAGCCCTGCTAACTCCTGCCCCAAAATTCTTTTCCCCCTCTGGGACAGGTGCATCCCACCTGCCACCAGCAGGCCATGTCTTGTATAGCAGCCTATGATCAAAAAAGCCAAAGCCCTGCCCATAACACCAGTCCTGGAGTTGACCTGTTGCCTCTTCCTGTTAATTTCCTCATTCATGATTGCCACTGAAGGGATAGAGGAGAAATGATACCAGTAGACCCCGGATGATAAGGGGACTTCCAGAAACTGAAACTGATTGGTATACAGTTGCAAGGAACCATTAGAGCAGCACCCCAAGGTGGGAGAATTACCGCAGCCCTAGAAGGAACAGTAACCCCTGAGCGTAGAAATCCAAACCAAAGGGTATGGACATGGGGAGAAGTCACCCAAGAATTAATTAATTATGGGCGAAAATACGGTCCCGTTAGTGCCTCCTCTGCTAAACAAGACTCGAAAGGGTTAAGATGGGCGGAATTAAAAACTCCCTTGCATCCTCACATCTATTCCCACTTTCTGATAAGCCCCCTTTAATTACTAGAAGGCTGCAAAAAGTTCTCCCTGGAGCCTTCTTTTCTCCAGGCTGAACAACCCCAACTCTCAGCCTTTCTTCATAGGAGAGGTGCTCCAGTCCTCTGATCATCTTCACGGCCCTCCTCTGGAACCACTCCAACGGATCCATGTCTTTCTTGTGCTGAGAACTCCAGAGCTGGTCACAGTACTCCAGGTGGGGTCTCACCAGAGTGGAGTAGAGGGGCAGAATCCCCTCCATCGACCTGCTGGCCATACTTCTTTTCATGCAGCCCAGGATGCGGTTGGCTTTCTGGACTGCAAGTGCATATTGCCAGCTCATGTTGAGCTTCTCATCCACCAACACCCCCAAGTCCTTCTCCTCAGGGCTGCTCTCAATCCGTTCTCTGCCCAACCTGTATTTGTGCCTGGGTTTGATGTGACCCAGGTGCAGGACCCTACACTTGGCTTGGTTGCTTCATGAAGTTCACATGGGCCCACTTCTCAAGCCTGTCCCTCTGGGTAGCATTCCAGCTCTCAGGCGTGTCAACTGCACCTCTCAGCTTGGTGTCATCTGCAAACTTGCTGAGAGTGCACTTGATCCCACTATGTCATTGAGGAAGATGTTAAACAGTACTGGTCCCAATATGGACCCCTGAGGGACACCACTTATCATTGAAATCACCCCGCCGGGAAGGCAGAGGTAGCTGCAGTACTCGTGAAGAGGGACCAAATGTCAGGGGCAATGCAGTCCAAGGGCAATAATGAACAGTGAAAACATACCTCATTACCAGCAGAAAAAAAAGCAGTTATGGACCTCGTTATCCACACAATAGGAAAGCACTCTGCTTTCTGGAGCACACCAAGACAGAAGCTTATTATAAGTGGTTCCTAACCAGCTGCTCCTCCAAAATGAGATAGTGATAAAGACGTGTGCCTGGAGTAAGCAATATTCTTGTAAGTCTCTTAGCAATTTCTCTCCCAATATTTGGGATGGTGTGCAAGCAACCTCAGGCTTCTGTTGCTGAAATGCCTAGGTTGGAGAAACTTAAATTGGTGATTCTTCATCTCACTGACCTTGTTGATTTGTGTTGGTTCCCAGAAGTGCAAACCACCATTAAAGAAAATGCTGTAAGAAGTGACCAGAAGGGGCACACAGAGCCACATTATCCATACCTGTGGGTTCAGTTAAAGTTCACTCACACAGCTAAGATTTACGTGCACCTGGAGCAACAGTGTGTGCCAGTAGCGACCTTGAGAGCAGGGGAGGAATGAGAAACACAAGTTTCACATCCTGAAGCACATCCCGACAAAAAACAGAACACAGCCTGGGAACCGAAACTTGTCTTGGTAGCAGAATATCTGTTATTGTGATAAGATCAGTAGAAGGTTGTCCTGGGTCTGGCGGGGATGGGGTTAATTCTCCCCAGGACCTAGCAGGGACACAGGTATTCCATCCCATGTGAGCCATGCCCAATGGGTAGCCGGAGCTAGCCGGGGAAGGGGGGGGA
>JAHSPS010032039.1:0-18419 GCA_033628365.1 Calidris temminckii | reverse complement strand
ACAATAACAGAGGGATATACAACTGCGATTACGATACCGCCACTCGCAGACCACACCCTGGACACACCCAAACGCTCTCCTCCCCCTGGGGGTCACCTCCTCCTCCACATCCTCTGACTTCCTGTGCCCCCCCCTTCCACAGCTAGCTCCAGCTACCCCTTGGGCATGGCTCACATGGGATGGAATACTTGTGTCCCTGCTAGATCCTGGGGAGAATTAACCCTATCCCCACGAAACCCAGGACAATCAGCAACCTTGCTGAGAGTACACTTTGTCCCCTCATCCAGGTCATTGTTTAACAAGACTGGACCCAGTACTGATCCCTGGGGAACACTGCTAGTTACACGCCTCCAACTAGACTCTGTGCTGCTGATCACAACTGTCTGAGCTCTGCCACTCAGCCAGTTCTCAATCCACCTCACTGTTCACTCATCTAACCCACACTGCCTAAGCTTATCCATGAGGATGTTATGGGATACAGTGTCAAAAGCCTTGCTGAAGTTGAGGTAGACAACATACCCTGCTCTCCCCTCATCATATGTGCTCATTTATATAGAAGTGGCATTCAAAAAGTGTGTATGTCCTCTGTGGGAAACTAACCGAAGATTGGCGAGGAGGACTGTAAATACGCTCAAGTGACTTGCATGTGGGGTGTTGGAAAACACATCTATCACACTAATTGTTGCTTAGTTTTGTGTGCTCAACAAGTAGAACATCTGCACTTAGATAACATAGGCCTGGGATGGACAGAGGGAGCCCAAGCAGCAAGTGGGAGCTCCCTCGCTCCCTCACTCCCTTGCTAACAAGGACTCTCATGCTAATAAGGACTCTCGCTCCGCGGTGCTTGCCTGTCCCGTGCTTGCCTGCCTCTGCCCGGGTGCTGCTTCAGAGGTTCCCGGATCCATGAGGTATTGACATTAAATTGTTCTTTGCCCTTAATCCATGGTTTTGTGGTCGTTCCTGCATCCTGCCTGCATTGGGTCACTCATCCTCTAAAACATTTGTATAGCTTTCCTTTGAAATACCCAAACCATTTTTACATGGTAATGAACTTACAGTAAGTTACAAAGTGTGGTCAGAAAAATTAGAAGGAGAATTCTGCAGTTCTATAAAATTAAATACTTTCAGATTATGGTAACTGTCTTGTAAAAAAATATGTGCTTGCTATATAATGTCTCTTTCGGAAAAAAAATTGTTTAATTTTCTAATGCTTATGATTTAAAATGATACTCAAATATACTCCAGTTGCTTTGAGATTGTACTTTTTAAAATGAAAAATTTTAAATTGAAACATGTCTGGCCAGACCTTAGGTTAAGTGTGGAGTGTTGTTGAATTCTTAGTATCATACTCAACAGAAACTGCAGGTACTAAGATTTTTGAAAAATCATGCTCTTAATGTTTATTTGAATTAGACAATAGGTTACTTTTTCAAGAACTCATTAGGTTATTTCCTTGTGTGACTTTTCACACTTTTAAAAATACTGAAATAATTTAGCAGCATGCTTCACCAATCTTGAAGAAATATCTTGAAATCAGTCACTAGAGGGCTGTCTTTTTCATCATAGGCAAATCACAATATGTTTTATGGGCTGCTGGGTTCTTAGGCCTAATTATCATATTTGCTTGTATAAAACATTTAGAAAGAAATTAAGGAAACAGGAGACCTGGTCACCCAGGATATGGAGAAGGCTGAGGTACTGAATGACTTTTTCACCTCAGTCTTCACCACCAAGAGCTCTAACCACATCACCTAAGTCACAGAAGGCAAAAACAGGGACTGTGAGAATGAAGAACTGCCCACTATTGGAGAAGATCAAGTGTGAAACCATCTAAGGAACCTGAAGGTACATAAGTCCATGGGACCTGATGAAATTAATCTGAATGTCCTGAGGGAACTGGCAGATGAAGTTGCTAAGACACTTTCCATTATATCTGAAAAGTTGTGGCAGTCTGGTGAAGTTCCCACTGACTGGAAAAAGGGAAACGCAACCCCTGTTTTCCAAAAGGGAAAAAAGGAAGAGTCGGGAGTTACAAGCCAGTCAGTCTCACCTCTGTGCCTGGCAAGATCATGGAGCAGATCCTCCTGGAAACTCTGATGAGACACATGGCAAATAAGGAGGTGATTTGTGACAGTCAACATGGCTTCACTAAGGGCAAATTGTGCCTGACAAATTTGGTGGCCTTCTATGACAGTGTTACAGCACTGGTAGAGAAGGGAAGAGCAACTGACATCATCTACCGGGACTTGTGCAAAGCATCCTGCATGATATCCTGGTCTGTAAACTGGAGAGACATGGATTTGATGGATGGACCACTTGGTGGATAAGGAATTGGATGGATGGTCGCACTCATAGGGTGGCATTTCTCAGGGGTTGGTATTGGGACTGGTGAGTGTAACTTTTTTTGTCGGTGACATGGACAGTGGGATAGAGTGCACCCTCAGCAAGTTTGCCGACGACACCAAGCTGTGTGGTGTGGTCGACACACTGGAGGGAAGGAATGCCATCCAGAGGCACCAGGACAGGCTCGACAGGTGGGCTCGTGCAAGCCTCATGAAGTTCAACCTGGCCAAGTGCAGGGTCCTGCACCTGGGTCACAGCAACCCCAAGCACAAATACAGGCTGGGCGGAGAATGACTGGAGAGCAGCCTTGAGGAGAAGGACTTGGGAGTGCTTGTGGATGAGAAGCTCAAGATGAGCCATTAGTGCACACTGGCAGCCCAGAAAGCCAACCGCATCCTGGGCTGCATCAAAAGAAGCCTGGCCAGCAGGTTGAGGGAGGTGCTTCAACCCCTCTACTCTGCGCTCGTGAGACCCCACCTGGAGTACTGCGTCCAGCTCTGGAGTCCTCAACATAGAAAGGACATAGACCTGTTGGAACAGGTCCAGCAGAGGACCATGAAGATGATCAGAGGGATGGAGCCCCTCACCTCACCTATGAAGACAGACTGAGAAAGCTGGGGCTGTTCATCCTGGAGAAGAGAAGGCTCAGGGGAGACCTTATAGCAGCCTTCCAATATCTGAAGGGAGCCTACATGAGAGCTGGCGAGGGACTCTTTGTCAGGAAGTGTAGTGACAGGACAAAGGGTAATGGTTTTAAATTGGAAGAGGGGAGATTTAGATTAGATACTAGAAAGAAATTCTTTACTGTGAGGGTGGTGAGGCACTGGAACAGGTTGCCCAGGGAAGTCATGGATGCCCCATCCCTGGAGGGGTTCAAGGCCAGGTTGGATGGGGCTTTGAGCAACCTGCTCTAGCAGGAGGTGTCCCTGCCCATGGCAGTGGGGTTGGAACTTGATGATCTCATCGAGGATAATGATCAGAGGGTTGGAACACGTCTCCTATGAAGACAGGCTGAGAGAGTTGGGGTTGTTCAGCATTGTTATGGTTTGAGAGATGGATTATTTCATACTATGAACGTCACATTCAATATAAATTAGAAAAGTTTGCTGCGTAGCTCTCTCTCCCTTGATGGCAGCAGTCTAGACAATTCCTTCCCCAGTGCCAGACCCCTGAGGCCTTCCTTTCCTCCAGAAGCTGGTGCGCTCGCAGTGTCTGACATTTGCTGTCCATTGCTGGGAGTGCACAGCTTCCTACTGATATAATTGGCTAAGTATAATTCTTGTATATCTTATATCAGTATTGGGATTAATACTGGTTCTTTCGTATTATTGTTAATTATTTAGTCTTATTCTATTAAATCTATTTATATTTCAACCCTTGTGTTTCCTTGTGCTCCCCGATTCCCCTTTCCGGGTGGGGAGGGGTCATCGGGTGATAGAATAATTGTCTAAATGACAATAGATTGTTATGGGTTTTCTCAAACCATAACAAGCAGTCTCCAATCTACTGTCTCGTATTGTAAAGGGCAGCGGGTCCTATCCAGATGGAGGACTCTTGAAGCAAAGAAGGAGGAAACTGATTATTAAATCTCTACCCTTATAGAAACTCTGATTTGCAGCAAAAAGAGGCTAGTCCCAGAACTCTGGGAAGTCCCTGAGGAACTTTGAAAAAACAAACAAACAAACAAACAAACAAACAAACACACACCCCCCAAAAAAACCCAGGGGTGATGAAATGCAAGCTGTCGTTGCAGCATTTAAAAGTATCTGAAGGATGGGGATGGTTAAATGATACTTTTAATGATTGGGGCTTAACTGGTTGGATGCAATCAGCCTCACAAATTGTGCTTTTCTGTATCATCATCTTTCTATGTCTTATGATCTGTATTCCCTGTTTGTTACAATGTGTGCAGCGTCTGATTAACAAAACACTAGTTGTTGCTTTGTTAGTAAATAAAGAAGGGGGCATTGTGGGGAGTGAGGAATTGTGGAGACGCACTGCTGAGCGAGAGCTCGGCAGGTGTTCTTGCACTGATGAGAAGGAAGCCTTGGGAACAGTAAAACAATGTCTTTATATGGTATTATCTGTGTGGTGTGAAATCTAGCAAGGCAGCGCAAATAATAGATAGCGAGGTATACAACAGATAGCAAGGTAGAAAAATAGAAAGTAATGTTTTGGTAGTTTAAACGCGTGGACACTTAAATGTATCCAATTATATTGCTCACAACAGCACATGGACATCCACTTGCAACCTATCTGTGTAGAGAGCACAGCGCATGATCAAAAGAGAAAAACTATATATGCTGTAAAAATGAAACATTAAACGTCTTTGTTTCACCACATGGTGGAGTCTGTGCCCTTTGTTGCTGCAGAGAGCCACCAAAAAAATTAAGAAGGCTGTGTCATCTTCAAGAGCACAAGATTATACACTAGTAAAACTGCAAGTTCCAACAACAGGAAAAGCTTTATTTTAACATGTGTTATTTGAATATGTGCAAAAAGTGCATCTTTTTCTTCTATATTGCTAGATTTCAAAAATTATGATTCTTTTGTTTATAATATAGGAATGGTAAAATTTTCTATTTTATTTCAACTACCACTTCTACACAAATGTCAATCAGACAAAAGAATTGTTTTTTTTTCTCTGTTATTAAGATGAAGATCAGTACCACTTACCAAGAGCAGATCAATATCCTCAGACTGAGAGCATAGGAAAAGAGCATTAAAAATTGGTGAATATATGTATTTACCAGGGTGCAGATTTTCTAGTCTAATGAACAGCTTCATCTGATAGGAGTAGAAAATTAAATATTTTCTGAGCATAGCTTAGAAAAATAACAGTTCATAGATCTGTTCTTCATCCTTTTAATGAGATATTTGTCTCAAATGTGAAGACAATCTATCCAGTTTTCTTTGTCTTAGAATTAATTATTTCTTCCACACCACTCCAGTGGCTGCAGATAGTGTTACTATACCTGGTTTCAGGAGACCTGACCATTCACAGAATCCCTTGGAAAGTATTAATTTTAAAGGACCTTCAAATAAATCATTTAATGAAGACAGCTTGTCACTGCCTTGGTTGATTCTGAGTATAACCCTGTAGGAGACTATTTATTAGTTATCCTCTTAGAAGACAGCATCACATTTAATGGGAGTTTAGTTAGATATTAAAAGTTAATTTATAATGCATCAAGTTGAAGTAGCCAACTTGGAAGCTGTTTTAATAGTGTGTCTGTTAAATAATGGAAAAAATGTGTTTATAGGGTCACTTAAATTCTACATCAATAGATTTTTTTAGTGAAGTTCACTTTTAATGTTAAATCACTCATGAAAGACTTACTTGCAACCATTAATCAACAACTTTACTTGTAACCACTTTCAGTAGGGAACTGAAGGAACTGAGGAAATTGAGGGCCCCATTTGTCGACCAGACCCATCCCACAGGGAAGTCAGCTGCCTCCCTGGGACCAGGATTAAGGATATACAAAGAAATCTCACTACCCTGGTTCGGCCCTCTGATTACTACCCATTACTGATATTTCAAGTAGGTGGTGATGAGGTAGCTACCAGAAGTCTAAGGGCAATGAAGAGAGACTTTAGGGCCCTGGGACGGCTGGTTAAGGGATCAGGAACACAAGTAGTGTTCTCCTCTATCCCACCAGTAGCAGGGACTGATGAGGGGATAAACAGGAAGAGCCAGCAGATGAACTCCTGACTCCGAGACTGGTGCAATTGGCAGAACTTTGGTTTCTTTGATCATGGGTTGATCTACAGGACACCAGGACTGCTGGCAACAGGTGGGAAAAGCCTAACCAGAAGGGGAGGAAGGATCCTGGGACAAGAGTTAGCAGGGCTTGTTAAAAGGGCTTTAAACTAGGTTTGAAGGGGGATGGGGATGAAACCGGGATTACTAAAGTGGAGCCTGGGAGCAGCATGCCAGTGCTTGTGGGTAAAAGTACTAGCAAGGTCTTGCAGTCCGTTGTCTCAGTGGAGGCAGGCAATGGTGATCCATGTGGTAGTAAAGACATGGGGTGTAACGATTGGTTGGCGACTACAGAAGGGTCTGAGCATAGTCAGGTGAGAATTAGGGCTCGTCCCCCCCCAAAAAGTGGCAGGACAATTAGCTGAAGTGCATCTATACGAATGTGCGCAGCATGGGCAACAAACAGGAGGAGCTGGAGGCCATTGTACAGCAGGAAAACAATGATATAGAAACGTGGTGGGAAGACTCACACAACTGGAGGTCTGCAGTCGATGGCTACCAGCTTTTCAGAAGGGACAGGCATGGGAGGAGAGGCAGTGGGGTGGCCCTCTATGTTAGGGACAGATTTGAATGCCTAGAAGTTAATAATGTGCATGACAGTGTTAAGTGTTTATGAGTAAAAATCAAGGGGAAGGCCAATAAGGCAGATGTCATGGTGGGAGTCTGTTACAGACCCCCCAATCAGGATGTAGAGGCTGATGAAATATTCTATAAGCAGCTGGCAGAGGTCTCGCGATCGCTCACCCTTGTTCTCGTGGGGGACTTCAACTTCCCAGATATCTCCTGGGAATATAACACAGCAGAGAGGGAACAGTCCCAGAGGTTCCTGGAGTGTGTGGAAGACAACTTCCTAACACATCTGGTGAGGGAGCCAACCAGGGAAAGCACCCTACTGGACCTGCTGCTTGTTAACAGAGAAGGTCTTGTGGGGGATGTAAAGGTTGGAGGTCGTCTTGGGCAGAGTGATCGTGAATTGATAGAGTTTTCAATTCTTGGAGAAGCAAGACAAGGAGCCAGCAGGACTGCCACCTTGGACTTCCAAAGGGCAGACTTTGGCCTGTTTAGGAGCATGGTTGAGAGTGTCCTTTGGGAGACAGTCCTTGAGGGCAAAGGTGCCCAGGAAGGCTGGTCATACTTCAAGGAGGAACTCTTAAAAGCACAGGATAAGGCCATCTCCCGGTCCAGAAAATGAGTCGACGGGGAAGAAGACCAACCTGGCTAAATAGAGAGCTTTGGCTGGACCTCAGGAATAAAAAGAAAGTTACAGTCTTTGGAAAAGGGGGTTGGCAACTTATAAGGAATATCAAGACGTAGCGAAGCTATGCAGGGGGAAAATTCGAATGGCAAAAGCTGAAGCAGAACTCAGCTTGGCCACTATGGTTACAGATAACAAGAAGAGGTTTTTTTAGTATATCAACAGAAAAAGGAAGACTAGAGAAAATGTAGGCCCACTGATGAATGAGGTGGGTGCCTTGGTGGTGGAAGACACAGAGAAGGTGGAGCTGCTGAATGCCTTCTTTGCTTTGGTCTTCACTGCCAAAGCTGTCCCTCGTGAATCCCAGACCCTGGAGACAAGGGGGAAGGTCTGGAGAGAGGAAGATTTTCCATCTGCAGGGGAGGCCTGGGTTAGAGACCACTTGGCCAAACTGGACATCCATAAGTCCATGGGCCCTGATGGGATGCACCCATGAGTGCTGAGAGAACTGGCAGATGTTATTGCTGGACCACTCTCTATCATCTTCGAAAGACCATGGAGAACAGGAGAGGTACCTGAGGACTAGATGAATGCAAATATCACTCCAGTCTACAAAAAGGGCAAGATGGAGGACCTGGGAAACTACAGGCCAGTTAGCCTCACCTCCGTCCCTGGGAAAGTAATGAATGATTCGTTCTGGAAGAAACACGTTGAAGAACAGGAAGTTATTGGAAGTGGTCAACATAGATTTACCAAGGGTAATCATGCTTGACCAATCTGATAGCCTTCTATGATGTTATAACTAGATGGCTGGATGAGGGGAGAGCAGTGGATGTCGTCTACCTTGACTTCAGCAAGACATTTGACACTGTCTCCCATAACATCCTCATTAGGAAACTGAGGAAGTCGGGGATAGATGAGGGGACAGTGAGGTGGACTGAGAGCTGGCTGTGTGACAGGTCTCAGAGGTTTGTAATTAATGGAGCAGGGTCAAGTTGGAGGCCTGTAACCAGTGGTGTCCCCCAGGGGTCAATACTTGGTCCAGTTTTGTTTAACATATTTATCAATGGGGATGAGAGGACAGAGTGTATCCTCATCAAGTTCACTGATGATACCGAACTGGGAGGGCTGGCTGACACTCCAGAGGGCTGTGCTGCCATCCAGCGTGACCTGAACAGGCTGGAGAGCTGGGCAGAGAAGAACCTAATGAGGTTCAACAAGGGCAAGTGCAGGGTGCTGCACTTGGGGAGGAAGAACCCCAGACACCAATATAGGTTAGGGGTGGACCTGCTGGAAAGCACTTCTGAGGAGAAGGATCTGGGGGTCCTGGTGGATAGCAAACTTTCCATGAGCCAGCAATGTGTCCTTGTCACCAGGGCACCTAGGCTGCATAGGGAAGAGTGTGACCAGTAGATTGACGAAGGTCATTCTTCCCCTCTACTCTGCACTGGTGAGGCCACAACTGGAATACTGCATCCAGTTCTGTGCTCCCCAGTTCAAGGGAGACAGGGAACTACTGGAGAGAGTCCAGCATAGGGCAACTATGATGATTAAGGGATTGGAGCACCTCCCTTATGACGAAAGGCTCAAAGAGCTGGGGCTCTTTAGCCTTGAGAAGAGAAGGCTGAGGGGAGATCTTATTAATGCTTATAAGTATCTAAAGGGCAGTTTGAGGGAGGATGGAGCCAGACTCTTTTCAGTGGTTCCCAGTGACAGGACAAGGGGCAGTGGGCACAAGCTGGAACATAGGAAGTTCCATTCAAATATGAGGAAGAACTTTTTTACGGTGAGGGTGACAGAGCACTGGAACAGGCTGCCCAGGGAGGTCGTGGAGTCCCCTTCTCTGGAGATCTTCAAGACCCACCTTGATGCAGTCCTGAGTAATGTGCTCTGGGCAACCCTGCTTTGGCAGGGGAGTTGGACTAGATGATCTGTAGAAGGTCCCTTCTAACTCCAACAGTTCTGTGATTCTGTGATCCAGTCCAGCACCGGCAGTCGAGGTGCTAAGAGGAGTTGTGCTTCTGTACCAACCACTTCCAAAGCAGTTCGAACCCCTTCATATGCTGCCAATATCTCTTTTTCTGTCAGAGTATAGTGGGCTTTGGATTCTCTGACTCCAAAACTCTAGGAGTTGACCTCAAGTCCCTCCTGGTGCCCGCTGGGAACTGGAGTGGCACTTTTCCTGCAGGGGTCCCCTCTTGTGGTTGTTCTTCCTTGCAGCTCCTGTACTCGTGCCCGTAGGATCGAAGTAGGTTGTCCATCCCACTTCCTCATGTCCTCTCCATGATCACGCAGGTAGAACCACAGGGTGCCTCGTGGTGTGTACCCTCTGTATTCTCTCTCTTCAGTAGAGAAACGCCTGCTCCCAATAGCTGAGACACTGGTCTGTACAGGTGGGGAGCAGGACATATTCTCTTCAAGTTGCTGGACCTTCCGGGACAGTTTCTCCAAAGCTGAGACAAAGGGGGAAGAGAGACTTTCTTCATATGGCCAGAGTCGGGCAGCCACCTCATCCACCATTGCTCCCTCTTTGACTTTCCGTTCCATTACTGCAAATGATGATGGTGTACTCCTTACAAACTTCTGACACATGGGCCTTGTGCATTGGACCTCATCAGGATCTGTGGGTAACTGTGCATTGTCCAGGTCATCATAAATCATCTCCTGCATGGCTAAATTCCCTCAGTTACTGGATGCCTCTTTCCATGGTGGTCCACTTGCTTGGATGACATACAACCTCTTCACTGAAGGGGTACCTTTCCCTCACGCCTGACAGGAGTCGCCTCGAGAGGCTGAGGGCTTGTGTCTTTTTTTTCCAATCACTTTGTCAATGCCCCCCTCTCTAGACAGAGATCACAGCTGCCTGGCTTCCCTACCCTCTGATTCCAGGCTACTGGTGCTGTTAGCCAGGTGACAATGTGCTTGCCTGGAAGTCAGCGGAAATCTTTTTGCACATCCCACAGCTCACTCAGGGATAGGGATTGGGTGATCATCTCTGGTTCTGCCTCTTCCTCCTGTTCTCGTGATGGCCCTGGTTCATCGTCATCCCTTACTAAGCAAACTGATTTCTTGGTGTATTTTTTCTTCTGTATAGGGGCAACTGATACAGGCACGGGTTGATTTTATGGTTCAGCTGCAGTGCCTGCCACTAGGGTTGGAGTAGCCGCAGCGTCTGTCAGTCTGGTTTCCATCTCTTTCCCCTGAGGATGCTGCACAACATTGAGCAATGCTTGGTAGATACTGGCCAAGGCCCAGCACAATGCAGTGAGTTGTGCCTCTCTGGAATAGCCACAGCATTTTCCTTTCAAATATTCTATCATTTTATCAGGGTCCTGTAATTGTTTGGGGGTGAAGTCCCAAGCTATTGGAGGTGAAAAGCTCTCTAGATACCTGCCCATGTTCTCCCACATGCCATGCCAACCATGACTCTCCAGCCTCGGGGCAGATCTCTGGGTGGTAGTCTTAAATTGTTGTTTAACCCTAAACAAGACCTGGAATACATTCAGGAGACAAAACAATAGGACCAGGCTGGCTTCAGCATCCCAACGATATTCAAAATTCTCAAAATCTGTCATACCTGGCCTGAAGGAGAAAAGGGAGGTGCAAGTCCCCAACTTCCTCACTTTTCAACCAAAATGTGCATACGTGCTGAACACCATCATGAGGGCATGACCAAGGAAGTTTTCATGGGCTTTTTTCAGGGCATTGACGGAGTGGGTGTATCTGCTACAGCCTCAAAATTTGTCTTTTGTCTGTTTGTTGCATTTAGAGCTATTGCCTTTAACCTTTAAACAACACTTTCCTCCAGACTGCAAATAGTCTTAGGACCTACTTCGTGGAATCTCATGGGCTAAAGCTCTAAAAGGAATGGGGGGTGCAAGAGACCTGGTTAATATTTAAGCACCACTTCCTACAAGCTCAAAATCGGTGCATCCCTAGGAGCAAAAAATCAGGCAAAGGAGGCAGGAAACCTGCACGGATGAGCAGGGAGCTTCTGGAAAAGCTCAGATGGAAGAAGGAAGTTTACAGAATGTGGAAAAAGAGACTGGCCACTTGGGAGGAGTGTAGGAGACCTGTCAGAGTATGCAAGGATGCAATGAGGAAGGCTAAGGCCTGCTTGGATTTAAACCTGGCAAGGGATGTCAAGGACAATAAGAAGGGCTTCAAGTACATCGGTAGTAAAAGGAAGACTAGGGAAAATGTGGGCCCGCTGCTGAATGAGGTGGGTGCCCTGGTGATGGAGGTTGCAGAGAAGGCAGAGCTACTGAATGCCTTCTTTGCTTCCGTCTCTACTGCTAAGACTGGCCCTCAGGAACCCCAGACCCTAGAGGTAGAAGAGAGAGACTGGAGAAAGGAAGACTCTCCCTCGATTGAGGAGGATCGGGTTAGAGATCATTTAGGCAAACTTGACACCCACAAATCCATGGGGCCTGATGGGATGCACCCGTGAGTGCTGAGAGCTGGCAGATGTTATTGCAAAGCTGCTCTCCATCATCTTTGAAAAGTCATGGAGAACAGGAGAGTGCTTGAGGACTGGAGGAAAGCTGATGTCACGCCAGTCTTCTAAAAGGGCAAGGAGGACCCGCAAAGCTACAGGCTGGTAAGCCTCACCTCCATCCCTGGAAAGGATGGGTCTGGTTAGCCTGAAGAAGAGAATATTGAGAAGTGACCTCATCAGTGCTTATAAATATCTAAAGGGTGGGTGTCAAGAGGATGGGGCCAGACTCTTTTCAGTGGTGCCTGGTGACAAGACAAGGGGTAACAGACACAAGCAGGAACACAGGAAATTCCATCTGCACCTGTGGAAAAACTTCTTTACTTTGAGGTTGACACAGCACTGGAACAGGCTGTCCAGAGAGGTGGTGGAGTCTCCTCCTCTGGAGATATTAGAAACCTGCCTTGATGAATTCCTGTACAGCCTGCTCTAGGTGAACCTGCTTTGGCAGGGGGGTTGGACTAAATGATCTCCGAAGGTCCCTTCCAACCCCTGCAATTCTGTGATTCTGTAATCTGGTGCCTGTAAGGCTCGAGAAGACTTTTTTACAGTAACCCATGATAGTTTTCCTCCCCCATCCGAGGATGTGGAGTCCCAAGCATGTTTTATTTCTTTGTCATGGTAACCCAGGATTGTTCGCTGCACCCACCTTTGCGGGGGCATCAGCATGTTAAACAGCTGTGGATCTCAGAATCTGAACAATGAGTAAACAGGAGACATTGCGTATGCATGATATGTTGATCAGTGCAAGTTGTATTATCCACTCCTGGGGTGCTTTCCTTTGAGCTTCACTTCTGAGCAGGGTTCTACTGCATTGGGTCCCCATTTGATTAGCATCAGTGTCCCGGGGCACCCACCATGGTAACCCTGCACTTTCATTGAAGCCAAAAATTTCACTCGCTGAGTGTCGTGCTTTGTCTTTGAGGGATCCAGGTTCACTTGCAACAGGGCGTAATGATGCAAACTTTGTAATTTGCTCATCTGGCGGCAAGTTGCTCATCAACTCACCTAATTAGTCGCTGAGCAGTCAAGGACAGCAGTCAGGAAAAGAGGTAATATACACAAACTTGAACATAAGAAGTTCCATCTAAGCATGAGGAGGAACTTCTTTACTTTGAGGGTGGCAGAGCACTGGAACAGGCTGCCCAGAGAGGTGATGGAGTCTCCGTCTCTGGAGACATTCAAAACCCGCCTGGACACGTGCCTGTGCAACGTGCTCTAGGTGGACCTGCTTTGACAGGGGGGTTGGACTAGGTGATCTCCAGAGGTCCCTTCCTGCGGCAACAAAGGACATGGACTCCGCCAGGTGGTGAAGCGAAGACGTTTAATGTTTGATTTTTACAGCATATATAGTTTCTCTCTTTTGATGACGCGCTGTGCTCTCTACACAGATAGGTTGTGGGGGCCTGTCCACACACTGTTGTGAGCAATACAATTGGCTACATAGAAGTGTTCACGCGCCTATGCTAATTAGTCATTGTTATTTGTTTTGTTATATTGTTATCAATTTGCTAGCTTGCTATCTATTTTGTTGCCTTCACATTACCACATAAGGACATTGTTTACTGTTCCCATGGCTTCCTTCCCATCACTGCAAGAACACCTGCTGAGTGCTCGCTCAGCAGCACCTCTCTACAATTCCTCACTCCCCACACCTTCCAACCCCATATCATTCTGTGATTCTGTGAGCAGGAGCAGTTCCAGGATGATTCATAAATCACAGAATCACAGAATCTTCTAGGTTGGAAGGGACCTTAAAGATCATCTTGTCCAACCGTCAAACTAACTGACAAAAATAGACACCCACACAACAAACAAGGAGCATCACCATCACTAAACCATACCTCCCAGCACTACATCAACCTGTCTTTTGAACACCTCCAGGGATGGTGCCTCAATCACCTCCCTGGGCAGCCCATTCCAATGTCTGATAACCCTTTCGGTGAAAAAATTTTTCCTAATATCCAGCCTGAACCTCCCCTGGCGTAACTTGAGGCCATTTCCTCTCGTCCTGTCGCCTGTGACTTGAGAGAAGAGACCGACCCCCATCTCTCTACACCCTCCTTTCAGGTAGTTGTAGAGAGCAATAAGGTCTCCCCTCAGCCTCCTCTTCTCCAGGCTGAATAACCCCAGCTCCCTCAGCCTCTCCTCATAAGACTTATTCTCCAGACCCCTCACCAGCTTTGTTGCCCTTCTCTGGACCCGCTCCAGCACCTTGATGACTTTTTTATGGTAGGGGGCCCAAAACTGAACACAGTACTCAAGGTGGGGCCTCACCAGTGCTGAGTACAGGGGGACAATCACCTCTCGGGCCCTACTCGCCACACTGTTCCTGATGTAGGCCAGGATGCTGTTGGCTTCCTTGGCCACCTGGGCACACTGCTGGCTCATGTTCAGCCGACAGTCGACCAACACCCCCAGGTCCTTTTCTGCCAGGCAGCTCTCCAGCCACTCTGCCCCCAGCCTGTAGCGCTGCCTGGGGTTGTTGTGACCCAAGTGCAGGACCTGGCACTTGGCCTTGTTGAACCTCATCCTGTTGGTCTCGGCCCATTGTTCCAGCCTATCCAGATCCCTCTGCAGAGCCTCTCTACCCTCCAGCAGGACGACACTGCCACCCAGCTTGGTGTCGTCTGCGAACTTACTGAGGGTGCACTCGATCCCCTCATCCAGATCATTGATAAAGATGTTAAAGAGAATTGGCCCCAGTACCGAGCCCTGTGGGACACCACTCGTGACTGGACGCCAGCTGGATTTAACTCCATTCACCACCACTCTCTGGGCCCGGCCCTCCAGCCAGTTTTTAACCCAGCGGAGGGTATTCCCATCCAAGCCATGGGCAGCCAGTTTCTCCAGGAGGATACTGTGGGAGACTGTATCAAAGGCTTTGCTGAAGTCCAGATAAACAACATCCACAGCCTTTCCTTCATCCAGCAAGCGGGTCACTTTGTCATAGAAGGAGATCAGGTTTGTCAAGCAGGACCTGCCCCTCGTGAACCCGTGCTGGCTGGGCCAGATCGCATGGGTGTCCTTCATGTGTTGCATGATGGCACTCAGGATGATCTGTTCCATGACCTTCCCAGGCACCGAGGTCAGACTGACAGGCCTGTAGTTCTCTGGATCCTCCTTCCGGCCCTTCTTGTGGATGGGCATCATATTTGCCAGACGCCATTCGGCTGGGACCTCCTCAGTTTCCCAGGACTGCTGGTAAATGATGGAGAGTGGCTCCGCAAGCACTTCTGCCAGCTCCCTCAGTACCCTTGGGTGGATCTCATCTGGTCCCATAGACTTGTTTGCATCTAGGTGTTGGAGCAGGTCCCTCACCACCTCCCTTTGAATTACAGGGGCTTCACTCTGCTCCCTGCCCCTGCCTGCTAGTTCAGGGGTCTGGATATTTAGGGAACCCCCTATCCTACTACTAAAGACTGAGGCAAAGAAGGCATTCAGGACTTCAGCCTTCTCCTCATCCTTTGTCACTATGTTACCTCCCTTATCCAGTAGAGGATGGAGGTTCTCCCGAGTCCTCTTTTTGCTATTAATATATTTATAGAAATTCTTTTTATTGTTTTTAACATCCAAGGCCAGGTTGAGTTCTAGTTGGGCTTTGGCCTTCCTAATCTTTTCCCTACATAACTTTGCTATACCTTTGTAATCTTCCTGCGTGGCCTGCCCCTTTTTCCAAAGGCCATAAACTCTCCTTTTTTCCCGAAGCTGTGACCCTAATATCACAGAGTCTGTGCCGTCATAAAGGCAATGGTCTTGCAGGGCATCTAAGCGATCATAAAGCTTTAGGCATGTGTAGGCCGTGGTGAAGCAAGCTATGAAAATGCTAGTGTTGCACTGCAGGGTCACACATCCTTTGGTGTACTTCCATAAGACAGCGGCCGCTTCCTCATCAGTATAATCACAGGAGGACACATCCTAAGCCAAAGAAAAGAGGCAGCCATACAGCTCGTCTGGTTCTCTTACAATGGTGGTGTTGGGTAGGTTGGATCTCTGTCCAAATTTTCCCACAGAAAATTAACAAGCAGTTTTGCAATTTGGCATTGCACAGAGTTGTTCAGGTTGCAAAATGATGTTTTCTTCAATGTATTTAGCTTTTTTGTCATTATCTGTGCACTAGACTGGGTAGCCTGAAGCTTTCTGCTTCTGGTGGAGGTAGAGTTTTATATAATCTGAAAAAGGACTGCTACTCCTCTGTTCAAAATGCCAAACTTCTTAGATTTCACAAACTCTCTAGCCCTTCTCCAGAGCTTTGTTCAGTTCTGGGGAACACCAGGTAGCCATAAAGGTCTCTTTATGCTTCACCATGGCTGTGGAGGGCAGGTATCAGCACAAGTGCAGCCCAAGGGAAACAACAGCTTTCCATTTACACTCATGGGAAGCACAGAGGAAAAAGCCCATGAGGCACGTACTCCTTTACTTTGACCATCCCAAAGTAGGCTGTCAGGGTATCAACATTTTCAAACATAACTTCAGGGTGCCCAAGAGGGACACTGATGAAGGGAGAGAGGCCAGTAAATTCTTTTCATCGGGGGCTTCTTTGTAATACAGAGAAATTGCATTTGTCCTGTAATCAAAAATTGTATCTCTGGGGGCCAGCCATCTAAGAAGTCAGATCCTGCTAGATATTCACCACCTTGTGACGCATGATGAATTTGAATATTTTCCTTTTTGGCCACGTACATAAGCCATTGAACAGAGGGGGTTGAATATCTCTTTTTCCTTCGATGATAACTGTCTGGAGAGAGGACTGCAACTGTGTTAAATTTAAGGAACATAAACTGGTACATAGTCATGCAAGTAGAAGCCAGTGTAGTATGCTGAAAGGGATCTATACAGTGCTACACCTTCACCTTTTCACTGTCCTCTTTCCCATAGAATGTGTGATGCTCTCATTCCTGTATGATTGGCAGGCCTCCCTCAAAATTTTTACATTTTGTTGACAATAGTAACTCAGTTCTTTTTACAAGTAAAAAAAAATTCTCCTGAACTGATTTTTGTCAAGCATCATGCTGTTCATCCCATAATATTCCAGAGGTGGAAGAGGGCCTGCATAACTTTGATTTTCAGCAGTGTTAAAAAAATGGGGGAAATAACTTTTGGAGCCATTGATACCCAAAGCTTGAGGAAAGCTGTTTAGTTTCATCGATAAAGAATTCAAAGAATCCATGAAACTGTGTTGGCTTTACATGGCAAGGTTCTGGTAGTAGGAGGGAGGCTGCAGGAGTGGCCTCTGTGAGAAGAGGCCAGTGGCTGTCACTGTGTTGGACAGAGCCAGTTCTAAAAGTCTTTAAAATAGGCTAAAGCTGAGCCAATCAGCAATGCTGGAGGCTCCTCTGTGAAAACATATTTGAGTAAGGGTAAAAAACACTGCAAAGTAGTTGTGAGAAAAAATGTGATAGAGAGCCAGTCACAGAGCACTATGATGTTCAACAAAAGGCAGTAGGGGTGGCTGGTTGTGCTAGAAAATTGCAACAGACCATGTGACCAGAAAAAAGGAGTGACTTTCAGGGCAAATATCCCCTGAGGCTTGAGCAGGTGAACTCCCTCCTTGCCCACCTCACCCCCCACCCCAGTACCTCTGAACAACAGATATGAGGTTCTGGTTGAGGAATGTGGGAGACTGACTAGCTGCTAACACTGCAAGGCCATTCTGGCCTTGAAGGCAGCTGTTGTCCAACAACAGGATGTCTTCCCTCTGTTGNTATGAGCTAATTATGAATGAGCATAAAAGTATGATAGTGTGTCTAAATAAACGGAAGTTAGCTGATTGCTCATATTGAGTGCCCTTCTTCCCTCCATCGCAACAGAGGAAGGCCAGTCAAGTGAGGTTGTGTGTGACGGGCAATCTACATTAGAGATGTCTCCACAGTCAGAAAGGCGTACCACCCGTATCACAACCACATCCACAAGGAAGAAAAGAAGGGTTATAGTTGTTGGTGATTCCTTCCTGAGGGGAACAGGGAGCCCAATAAGCCGGGTAGACCCTCCTCATAGGGAAGTCTGCTCTCTTCCTGGGGCTCGAGTTAAGGATGTCACCAGGAAACTCCCTGGCTTGGTACGGTCCTCAGACTATTACCCGTTACTGATCTTCCGTGTAGGTGGGGAGGAAGCTGTGACTTGTAGTCCAAAAGCAATTAAAAGAGACTTCAGGGCACTGGGAGGGTTGGTGGGGGAATGTGGGGCACAGGTTACTTTTTCTTCACTCCTTCCAGTTGCAGGCAGCGACATTGGAAGGAACAGACAGATCCAGTCTATTAATACATGGCTCCGTGGCTTGTGTCACTGCCACAATTTTGGCTTTTTTGACAATGAGATGGCCTACACGGCACCAGGCTTGCTGGTGTCAAATGGGAGACACCTCTCTCAAAGGGGGAAGAGGGTCTTTGCCCAAGAGATTGCAGGGCTGATTGATAGGGCTTTAAACTAGATGTGAAGGGGAAGGGGGATAATAATATCAGGCTTGTCTGTGACAAGTTGTGGGATAACACATCAGGGTTAGAAGGATGGGGTGCTAGTAAGGGCCTCCAGCCTGTTGCCCTGAGGCAAGCTGGGGACACTGCACTGCAGTCAAAGTCTTATGGAGATGAGCCAGGGGCTCCTGAGGTAGTCAGAGTCAACAG
>JAHSPS010032035.1:18628-37252 GCA_033628365.1 Calidris temminckii | reverse complement strand
TTTCATGATAAACTGGAAATGTTTAGCCACATGTATTGGATCCCTTCTGTATTCCCTGGCAACCTTTTTCCATAACTCCAAATCGGCAGTGGAAAAAGGCACCTTAATTACCATCGTTCCTCCGTCAGGTGCTACCGCCTCCCGGAGTGGTGCCTGTACAGCCGTTGGAGCACACTGTTTCCTAGTTCGGGAGGATATAGGGCTGTCTGGGGGGGTGGAAGCTTTATCCGAATCCACATCCTGTGCCTGCGACCGAGGAGGAGGCTTAAACAAATCACTTAAATCCTGCTCCGATACCTGGTGGACCTTATCAACTCTAGTACATCTCTGTCCAATACTACACGCCGAACAACACCGCTTTAGTTTGCCCTTAAGTTCCCTGTTATTTTCCCGCTCGAGAGCAAGCACCATGGGGTCCTGTGGCGGTACAATCCCACAGTCCCTCTGCCACTCCGGATGGTTTCGGAGGATAAAGAACATATCTGCATATGCAACCTCGTCCCACTTTCCCTCCCTCCTTAGGAAAAGCATTAACTGTAACATAGTATTATAGTCCAGAGTTCCATTAAATGGCCACTTTGCTCCATCCTCCAATCTATACAGGGGCCACCATTGGTTACAATACTTTATAAGATTTTTCTTAGTTTCTGTCCCCTGGCCCCCTGTAATATCTCTCCAGTGTGCCAGTATGCATCCTAAAGGACTTCTCTTAAGGATTTCTCCGTGAGTGTTGCCCATGTTAAACTCTTCCCACAAGCCCCAATTCCCCGGGGTTAGATTTTCCGTGGATTAGCAGCAATTTTCAGAGACCGATACTAACTCCTAGAGCACTCCGGGCCCCTACTTTTAGATAAGCACCACCTTTAAAAGACCACCTTAAAAAAAACACTCGTTCTCTAATTTAAAGCAATCACTTCGTTCGCTTTGTCTGTCTCCTGCCGGTCTCCTGCCCGTCTCCTCGCGGAGAACGGGAGAACGAGGAACAGCGAATCAGGACTCCGCACTCGCCCCGCAGCTACGCTGCGTCTCACTCACACAGACACTCACTCGGTCACACAAGGGCCCGTCACACACCACAGAGCAACAGGAATCAGACTCCTGTGCAACACAAATCACAAACCCGTTTGCCACACTATGGATGTTACAGATGTTACAGCAGCTGCAGATTATGTAAAGAGGCACGCTTACCCTTCTCCCACTTCTTACACAGTCATTAGCGGGTCCTTCCTGGCTCCTGTTACCGGGACACAGTGGTAACCTCAGACTCACTCGGCCGCGCTATCGGCCAGCGAGTCCTTTGCCGGCCCAACCACCACAAGGAGGGTACCCCCAACCCCAGGGGACAACGCCGCATGCCAGACGTCTCTGCGCAATTTACCAGCAGCCCCAGACCATGCGCGACTTACAGGTCCTACCCTTAAACATACCTCACGAGTCCGCGTTTGGAGATGGTCCTTGTCTGCTCCCGCAGTGAGCGGCTGGGAGCGGAGCTCCTCCAAGGAAAGGGCTCGGGGCGCGCGCCTAGGATGTCCACTCACCAGTCGATCCTGCAGCCGAGCAGAGCGGGTCCCATCTGGGGTGCCAAAATTGACGCGCGGAGCAACGACTTTACAACCTTGGAGGGTTATAAAGGAGGTGTGTTTATTCAGCGCCGGACGCACATGGGATCCTTCCCAAAGATGTGCGCGCCGACCCAAAACAAAGTTCTGTGTTTATGGCCTTAACTAATACATATTCAACAGGTGTGACACAACGCCTATACATATGCATTAACTTTCCCCACTTCTTATGCAAATGAATTTCCCGCCCCCCTGAGTCTGCGCAGTGCTTCTTGGTAGTGGTCGACAGGGGGTCTCAGGGATGAAGTTAGTAGTCTTCCTCGCTGTAAACTTTTCACCCCTGTGTCCGGCGCAGGCCCAGATCATCCTTGGAGTTCGTCCAAACCACAGGCCTGGTTTTCGCTGGTTTTCGAAGCTTCGGCCTCGGCTTCAAGCGCCTTAGTGCCATCCTCCCATCCCTTATTTGAGATAAGCATGCACCTGCAAGGTTACACTACCCGTCTAAGACAGACAAATAAGAAAAATACGAACTACTACTAAACACTTCAAGGTTCTATGGATACAAACAACTACTAGGCCCTCTTGTCACAGGGTAAGAACAAGCGGGTAAATATTTATGCTGACTCACGATATACTTTTGGAGTGTGTCATGTTACAAGAATGCTGTGGTAAGAGAGGATTCCTGACCACCGCAGAAAAAGTAGTGGTGAATGGAAAGGAATTAAGGAAACTACTAGAGGCATTTGCCAGAACAAATATCGGTAATACATTGCACAGCCCATACCTTGGAAGACAATCCAGTCACCCGAGGAAATGCCACAGCAAAGGCAGCAGACAGACAGCAGGTGCCAGTTCTCACACTCATGACTCAAAATTTGCAGGGACTGAGTATACCGGGTATAACTGAACTATACAATAGGTAAGCTCGAACGAAAAAGGCAATTGGGAAAAATGGGAAGGAATCCAAGATAAAGATGGCATATGGACAAAAGGGGGAAAACCAGTTTTACCAAAAAAAATGTATTGGTTGTAGCCAGATGGTTCCATGATAAATCTCACAGTGGAGCAGAAAGCATCGTGAACTGAGTGCAGCAACTGTGGGCTGCACTGGGAGTTTATGCTGCTGCAAAACAGATTGTAGGAGGGTGCAAGATTTGTCAGCAACTTGCAACTACCAAAGCCCCTGAGTGTAAAGGCATGAAACCCCCAGCATGTTTTCCTTTTCAGAAGTTACAGGTCAACTAGCAAGTCCACGCCAGGGGTGGCAAGCAAACCCCCTCCTTGCCCACCTCCCCTACCCAGGTGCCCATAGGTATGAGGCTCTGGATGAGGTAGGCCAGCCCATGGCTGATGTGGAAGATGGTCTGACTACACCAGCAGAGTTGCCAGGACCAGCAAGGCCTACCGGTGGGGAATGTCAAACTCAAGGGCAGCCTTGGCTGCAGTGATCACAAGATGGTAGCATTCAAGATCCTTAGGGCAGCATGGAGGGTGCTCAGCAAGCTCACTACCCTGGACTTCAGGAGACCAGACTTTGACCTCTTGAGGGACCTGCTTGGCAGGGTAACATGGGAAAAAGTACTGGAGGGGAGAGGGGCCCAAGAAAGCTGGTTAGTATTCAAGGATCACCTCCTCCAAGCTCAGGAGCAGTGTATCCCAAGAAAGAAGAAGTCAGGCAAAAAAGCCAGGAGGCCTGCATGGATGAACAAGGAGCTCCTGGACAAGCTCAAAACCAAAAGGGAGGCCTACATAGGGTGGAAGCAAAGACGGGTAGCCTGGGAGGAATATAGAGAAACTGTCTGCGCGGCCAGGAACCAGATTAGGCAAGCTAAAGCCCAGACAGAATTAAATCTGTCCAGGGACATCAAGGACAACAAGAAAAACTTCTATAGGTATGTCAGGGATAAAGGCAAGACTCGGGAAGATGTGGGCCCTCTCCAGAAAGAAACAGGAGACCTGGTCACCCAGGATATGGAAAAGGCTGAGGTAATGAACGACTTTTTCACCTCAGTCTTCACTGGTAAGGGCTCTAACCACACCGCCCAAGTTGCGGAAAGCAAAAACAGGGGCTATGAGAATGAAGAACCACACACTGTAGGAGAAGATCAGGTTTGAGACCATCCAAGGAACCTGAAGGTGCATAAGTCCATGAGACCTGATGAAATCCGTCCATGGGTCCTGAGGGAGCTGGCAGATGAAGTTGCCAAGCTGCTTTCCATTGTATTTGAGAAGTTGTGGCAGTTCCTGCTGACTGGAAAAAGGGAAACATAACCCCCATTTTCAAAAAGGGAAAAAAGGAACACCCAGGGAACTACAGGCCAGTCAGTCTCACCTCTGTGCCCGGCAAGATTATGGAGCAGATCCTCCTGGAATCTCTGCTGAGGCACATGGAAAATAAGGAGGTGATTGGTGACAGCCAACATGCCTTCACCAAGGGCAAATCGTGCCTGACAAATTTGGTGGCCTTCTATGATGGTGCTACAGCATTGGTGGATAAGGGGAGAGCAACAGATGTCATTTACCTGGACTTGTGCAAAGCTTTTGACACTGTCCCACACAACATCCTGGTCTCTAAATTGGAAAAGCATGGATTTGATGGATGGACCACTTGGTGGATAAGGAACTGGCTGGATGGCCACACTCAAAGGGTTGCGGTCAGCGTCTCAATGTCCAAGTGGCAACCAGTGATGAGTGGCATTCCTCAGGGTGAGTACTGGGACCAGTGCTGTTTAACATCTTTTTCAGAGACACGGACAGTGGGAATGAGTGCACCCTCAGCAAGTTTGCCGATGACACCAAGCTGTGTGGCGTGGTCGACACGCTGGAGGGAAGGGATGCCATCCAGAGGGACCTGGACAGGCTTGAGAGGTGGGCCTGTGTGAATCTCATGAAGTTCAACCAGGCCAAGTGCAAGGTTCTGCACCTGGGTCACAGCAATCCCAAGCACAAATACAGGTTGGGCAGAGAATGGCTGGAGAGCAGCCCTGAGAAGGACTTGGGGGTGTTGGTGGATGAGAAGCTCAACATGAGCTGCCAATGTGCTCAGGCAGGCCATAAAACCCCCCCACTTCCTGGGCTGCATCAAAAGCAGCATGGCCAGCAGATCGAGGGAGGTGATTCTGCCCCTCTATGCACAGAATCACAGAATTGTCATGGTTGGAAAGGACCTCTGAGATCTCCGAGTCGATCCATACACACACAAAAAAACCCTACAAACTCTGCTCTGGTGAGACCCCACCTGGAGTATTGTGTCCAGCTCTGGAGTCCTCAACACAGGAAGGACATGAACCTGTTGGAACATGTCCAGAGCAGGGCCACGAAGATGATCCAGGGGGTGGAGCACCTCTCCTATGAAGACAGTCTGAGAAAGTTGGAATTGTTCAGCCTGGAGAAAAGAAGGCTCCAGGGAGACCTTATAATGGCCTGAAGGGTGTGGGTTCAGTTAAAGTTCACTTACACAGCTAAGATTTACATGCACTACATGCATCTGGAGCAACAGTGTGTGCCAGTAGCGACCTTGAGAGCAGGGGAGGAATGAGAAACACGAGTTTCACATCCTGAAGCACATCCTGATAAAAAACAGAACACAGCCTAGGAACTGAAACTTGTCTTGGTAGCAGAGTACCTGTTATTGTGATAAGATCAGTAGTAGGTAAAAAAAATTTGTAAGTAAAATTTGGGCATTACTAGGGAAGTGGGTTTGTGTTTCAGCGTATATAAGTTTCTCTGTGTAGCAATAAAGTAGATTTGCTTACTGCATGATCTGCGAGTCTGTGATTTCCTCATATGCCACAGAAGGGGGCCTAGAGGAGAGATGGGGAGGGACTCTTTATAAGGGAGTGTAGTGATAGAACGAGGGGTAATGGTTTTAAACGGAAAGAGGGGAGATTTAGATTAGATATTAGGAAGAAATTCTTTCCTGTGAGGGTGGTGAGACACTGGAACAGGTTGCCCAGAGAAGCTGTGGCTGTCCCATCCGTGGAGGTGTTCAAGACAAGGTTGGACAGGGCTTTGAGCAACCTGGTCTAGTGGGAGGTGTCCCTGCCATGGCAGGGGAGTTGGAACTTTAAGGTCCCTTCTAACCTAAACCATTCTATGATTTTATGAAATGTACTTTGGCGTGGGCTAAAAGTCATCCATCCCTTTGTAGTTACAAAACCCCATCCTAATAATGATCTTTGAAATGTAAAAACTGAGTCCTTTCCTTTTAAAACCAGGAAGCAGGAACTTATATAAAAGCTCTAAAAAAGTTATCAAGAAGCATGAAATATGACTTCAAGACATTTCTTTGCAGCTGATATATCATAAACTACATCATAGTGAGAAAACAAATGGAATACCAGTGATTCCCACTTTGAACCTTTTCCACTGCAAAAATCCAAAGGCCCGTGCAAAAATAATACCTCAGCATTACTGGAAGTGTCATACAGAAATAATTACCCAACACAGATCCCCTGCAGCAGAGAATTCCTCAAGATGCCAGTGGCAGAGCTGAGAAAAAGAATACCAAAGAACAGGTTGTATGGTCTAGACGTGAGGCTGTTATACAAAACTAAAACCTTCTTGGGACGTACATTAAACTCTAATTTGATGTAAATAGCAAGGAACACACGTCTTAAGTGACAGATATTGTAATCAATAAGCTACATAGCCAGGACAACTAGTCCTATACAGAAAAAGGCAAGATAGCAATGATGGAAATGAGAAATTCATTTTAAAGAATACAACAATTCCTGGTTCCAGGCAAAGCTTTGTATTTTGACAGAACTGCACATTTCAATAAATAATACATTTAGACAACTGTTATTTCCTGGAATGCCCAGTGGGGCATCGTGACACCTCCAGTTTCCAAACTGAGAAACCACAACAGAGTCTTCCACCATCAACCAAGCCCCAGGGTGGTGTTCAACTGTCTTGGTTAACCCCTCTTTAAACACCTCAATTAGTTTCTGATCAGCCATATCAAAGCCACCGAACCCACTGGCAGCACAGGGATCAACTCTGTCAAGAGACTGTGCAAGGCAGGAGACAAGCACCATCTCCTGTGAGTGCCTGGAAACACCATGCTCAGACGCTCAGAGCCTGGAAGGACGAGGGCTGCCAGGCCAGCAGATCCCAAGCCCACCCCCTGACACTGCCAGTCATCCCAGGGCCCCCACGCACCTTCCTTTCTGTCTGTAGAGGGTGGGCCCCCAGTGACCCCAGGTGCTGCCGGGCCACTCCCAGCAGGCAGAGCCCCCCTAGCATCAGGCTGAGGCAGGGGGACCGGGCCTCGTGGCCCGGAGGAAGGCAGAACCCCTCCAGGGTATTGCCATAGCAGCAGAACACCCCGATGCATGCCGGGACACTGGGGGAGCCGACCATAGAGGCAAATTATGAACTTGTGTTACAGTAGAAATTATCTCTTATTATGGAGCTTGTGCTTATAAAAGTGCAGCTGCATCCTGACCTTGTTCTTAACAGAAATAGCCTAGTATCCAAGGGATGGAGTCAGAATTATTAAAGGTAAAGCATTTTATGTGGTCCTCTGGAAAAGCAAATTAGCCATTCACTTCTGGAGAGCTAAATCAGATTTGGCTTTGGATCGCAGTTTAAAAAGTTACAGAATCACAGAATGATATGGGGTTGGAAGGGACCACTGGAGATCATGTAGTCCAACCCTCCTGCCAGAGCAGGTCCACCTAGGTTGCACAGGAATGTGTCCAGGTGAGTTTTGAATAATGCCAGAGATGGAGACTCCACCACCTCTTGGGCAGCCTGTTCCATTGCTCTGCCATCCTCAAAGTAAAGAAGTGCCTTCTCATGTTTAGATGGAACTTCTTATGTTAAAGTTTGTGCCAATTACAGTAATAACAGGGAGTTAATAAGTCTCCCTTTTCTCTTTTGTAGGATTGCCAGTAAAGATTGGCTTTGTTCTGGTCTTCTGCTTCTATACCTCAAACCATCAAACAGCTTGGCACAGAGACAATGCTGAAGACTTGTTTGGGGTTACTGTTTACAAGTAACAAGTACAATACACTGGTATAGTTGCGGTCAGGAGAGGAAACATACCTATCTGCTACATGTGTTTACAAATTTTATAAGAAGTTCTTAACTTTTGTTTTTATAAGGTGCCTCTAAAGAAAATTTATTTACATAATACAAAGTGATAGGCAGGAAAATAAGATGCTGTTTAGGTTTTGTACACTGATTAACAATTACTACTTTTATCAGATGACCTTGAGAATTGTTCCTAATAAAATTATTTAATGATCAGACCAGAGAGAATTTAATAGAATCTTTATTATTCTGCTGTTATTATTCTAACTTAATGTGTTAATTAATTTTAATGATATGGAATAAAATTTGGGGGTGATATTTAGTGATCTTATTTTCTTATATAATGTTATTGTAGAGATGCTTGAAAATCCTGCCAAAGAATTTACAATGAATTACAGGGGAAAAACCTTTAATAACTTAGTTTTGTTGAATGTTATCGTAACCTGTATTTGCTAAGGTCCTAGACTGAACAAGGATATAAGAATGCAGTGGGCAACAGATACTTGAAGTACTATCATTTTGCCATTTTATGGGAGAAGTAAAAATACCTGCAGATATTAATCCATCTGGATACAGACAGCTGCATGATGAGGGAGACATGAGTGAAGGTGTTGAAGGGTTTTTGGCATACCTTTCAGTGATGCATGTTGGTCTTTTGGGTTTCCCAAGAATGCAAGTATGGCATTCCAGTAGCATATATAGATTTAGAGAAACTCTGTGTTTCAGATTTTGTAGAATACTTTGGCTATTCTGTCAAGAAAACCTAGAAATGCTCACAAGATTAATGACATAGAAGAGAAAGTTACACAACAAAACTACAACTTTGCTGTAGTTCATTTATAAGATGAATGGTCTTAATTATTTAGCTTGAGGCGAGGACAAATGCAATTTCTTCTCCTTTGGTTAGTTAACCAGGGATAGCTGAACCACATTAGACCACATGCCCTAATATTAAACTGAGTATCTAAAACTAGGCATTTTGCATCCTGTAGCCTAAGGACAGGATTTCAGTAGCTGTGACATTCATCAAGTAGACATCAGGTGTGTAGGAACTCTGCAGCAGTAACGCTGCATTGTGCATTTCTTACACATTGTTATGTGTTGTGCATCATTTTAAAATATAGCTTCATAGGTAAAATATTTTCTTCGTGTTTAGTTTATTTTTATTATTGCTATATTCTATAGTGTTTGGCAGTCAAGTCTATGGAGTTTAACAAGCTTCTGGCCTAACTGCAGATAACAGCATCTGGGGAAATGTGTGGTTTCTTCATTAGTAACTTTGTCAGATGTGATGTTTCATATGAATCTAATATTTATTTTGTTTGATTTCTTGTAGACTTTAGCTTGAAGATGGTATCGTACCTTTATGAATGCCTTTGTGAGGCAGAACTTGAAACATGCTATCCCCATTTTGCTGCCTTTGGTCTTTAGAAGATTGATGAGCTTGCCAAAGTTTCCATGGAAGATTATACCAAACTGGGGGTTCACGACATAAATGACCACAAATGACCCTCTCATCTCATTAGAATAATCAAAATTATGCAAGAGAAAGATGTTGCAGACTTAAGCAAGCAAGATTTTCAACCAAGTGGCCTTTTCATTAAGCCTCAGGTGACCAGATAAGGTCCCCATAGGCAGCTGCGTTTTGAGTCCTTCTTTGAAGAAAATGATGGAACAGTTAAAGACCCTGAATCTGAATCATGTTTCAGCTGATTTCAGTGCCAATGAAGAGAAGAACAGAGTAGTGGACACGTTCAAACACATGATTTAGAGCTGATCAGATTAACTACAGGAGACCTAAATACATATGGAATATGAACAAAAAAATTACCTTAGCTGTCCCAACAGTTTACGATTATATTGCTCCTCTCCTGGGGGATTCTGAAGCTCCCATCATAAAATGAATAAATCATATTTCAGGGTATAATTACGGACTACCTCATTCCTGTATCAGGTAATAATCAGTCACATTTATTTTATTATATTTCAAGTTAGTAATAATTAATTCTTTCTTCACTGGGGAGGAGAATCTGTCTTCATCACCTCCAAATAAGCAATCATAACAGTACAGAAGTTGCACAGACCAATGCAAAATTTTACAGAGAAGAGAGATATTAATAAGCACTTGCAACTCTCCAAATCTGTTAGAAGGAATCAACTGAATTTCACCAGCTGCTACTCACCAAGATTGTCTAAGAACAGTCGTTGTTGTCTTTCAGGATATAAGGCTTTGTTTTCTTGATGTTCTGGCAGTCGTGATTCTTTATTTTTTACCATGAGACTATCTTGAAGAACATTATTTTTCCAAAATACGGTGTTGTCAGTTGATTAGATTGTCAAGTTTTTCCCAGTAAAAAGGATGCATGCTGTGATAGCTGTATTTGTCTAAAATGAAATTTCTGAACTGGAGCTTTAAAAAGAAACAGAATGAATATAACTAGGATTAGATACAGATGTGGTGGTGAGAGGGATGCCTTGCAGCTGCTCCCTGAGCACACTATATGTAACTTTCATACTTTTTCCAGTGTTTGGTAACAGAGGGGTTATGGTCATCTTGAACCCCTGGTAAATCACAGAATGATATGGGGTTGAAAGGGACCTCTGGAGATCACCTACTCCAACCCCCCCAGCCAGAGCAGGTCCACCTAGAGCAGGTTGCACAGGAACGTGTCCAGGCAGGTTTTGAATGTCTCCAGAGACAGAGACTCCACTACCTCTCTGGGCAGCCTGTTCCAGGGCTCTGCCACCCTCAGAGGAAAGACGTTTCTTTTCATGTTCAGATGGAACTTCTTATGTTCAAGTTTGTGCCCATTTCCTCTTGTCCTGTCACTGGACACCACTGAAAAAAGACTGGGCCCATCCTCTTGACACCCTCCATTGCACATTATTGGCTCATGGTCATCCTGTTGTCCACCAGGACTCCCAGGTCTTTTACCTCAGAGCTGCTCTCCAGCAAGTCAGCCCCCAACCTGTACTGGTGCAGGGGGTTATTTCTCCCCAGGTGCAGCACCCTACACTTGCCCTTGTTGAAGGACATCAGGTTCCTCTCTGCCCAACTCTCCAGCCTGTCCAAGTCTTGCTGTATGGTGGCACAGCCTTCCGATGTGTCAACCACCCCTCCCAGTTTTGTATCATCAGCAAACTTGCTGAGGGTACATTCCATCCCTTCATCCAGGTCATTGATGAATATATTGAAGAGGACTGGACCCAGTACTGAACCCTGGGGAACACCACTTGTTACAGACCTCCAACTAGATTCTGTGCCATTAATAACAACCCTGAGCTCTGTCTTTCAGCCAGTTTTCAATCCACCTCACTGTCCATTCTTCTAACCCACACTAGCTAAGCTTACCTATGAAGATGCGGTGGGAGACTGTGTCAAAGCCTTGCTGAAGTCAAGGGAGACAACATCCACTGCCCTCCCCTCATCTATCCAACCAGTCATGCCATCACGTTAGCCATGATTTGCCCTTGGTGAATCCATGTTGACTACTTCTGATAGCTTTCTTTTCCTCCATATGCTTTGAGATGATGCCCAGAACGAGCCCTTCCATCATTTTTCCAGGGATGGAGGTGAGGCTGACCGAACTGTAGTTTCCCGGGTCCTCCTTCTTGCACTTTTTGAAGACTGGGATGACATTGGCTTTCTTCCAGTCCTCAGGCATCTCGCCTGTTCTTCAGGACCTTTCAAAGATGATGGAGAGCGGCCCAGAAATTACTTCTGCCAGCTCCCTCAGCACTCGCGGGTGCATCCCATCAGGACCCATGGACTTGTGGATATCCAGTTTACTTAACTGTTCCCTAACTTGGTCTTCCTCCACCAAGGGGAAGTCTTCCTTCGTCCAGACTTTCTCTTTCCTCCAAAGTCTGGGACTCCTGAGAGCTGGCCTGAGCAGTAAAGACTGAAGCAAAGGCGGCATTCAGCAACTCCGTCTTCTCTGCATCCTCCGTCACCATGGCACCCGTCTCATTCAACAGTGGGCCCACATTTTCTCTGGTTTTCCTTTTGCCTCTGATATACTTGAAAAAACCCTCCTTGTTGACTTTGACATCCCTTGCCAAGTTTAATTCCAAGGAGGCCTTGGCTTTCCTTGTTTCATCCCTGCATACTCTGACGGCATTTTTGTCATCTTCCCAAGTGGTCAGTCCCTTCTTCCATGCACTGTAAACTTCCTTCTCCCACTTGAGCTTTTTCAGAAACTTCCTGCTCAACCACGCAGGTCTCCTGCTTCCCTTGCCTGTTTTCTTGCTCTTAGGGATGTAGCAATCTTGAGCTTGGAGAAAGCAATATTTGAATATCGACCAGCTCTCTTCCAGAGCCCTATCCCATGGGATTTATCCAAGCAGTTTCTTGAAGAGGTCGAAGTTAGCCCTCCTGAAATCCAAGGTTTCAGTCCTACTTGTTTTGCGCATACTACCCACAATCCTGAACTCTATCCTTTTCACAGTCACTGCAGCCAAGGCTGCCCCCAAGCTTAATATCCCCCACCAGTCTCTCTTTGTTTGTCAGAACTAGGTCCAGCAGTACACCTCTCCTTGTTGGCTCCTCCACTACCTGAGTCAAGATGTTATCATCAATACACTGGAGAAACCTCCTGGACTGTACACGCCTGGCTGTGTAGCCTTCCCAGCAGATATCAGGGTGGTTGAAATGTACCACGAGAACCAAGGCCTGCTACTGCGAGGCTACTCTGAGCTGACTGTAAAAGGTCTCAACTTCCCCATCCTGATCAGGTGGCCTGTAATAAACACCCACAACGGTGTCCCTCATATTGGCCTGCCCCTTAATCCTCACCCACAGGCTCTCAACTCTCTCTTTGTCTGACCCCAGGGAGGGCTTCAGGGACATCTCCTCACTCTCTATTCATTCCTTAACATAGAGGGCAACACCTCCACCTCTCCCTCCTTGCCTGTCCCTTCTGAACAGCTTGTAGCCCTCAATAGCCACACTCCAGTCATAGGATTCATCCCACCAGGTTTCAGTGATGGCCACTATATCATAGCTTTCCAGCAGCATGGTGGTTTCCAATTCCTCCTGCTTGTTGCCCATGCTGCGTGCATTGGTGTAGAAACACTTCAGCTGGGCTGTTGGCTGTGCTGCCTTCTTAGGGGAACACCCCTTGAGGTGTCTCACAGGGGTTTTTCTGTTTACTTCAACTACCTCAGGATCTGCTGTTTCATCTCCATAAGACTTCAACTGCAAAGCAGCGTCCCCAGCCTGCCTCAGGGCAACAGGCTGAAGGCCCTTACTAGCACCCTGTCCCCCTAACCCTGATGTCTTACTACACAGCTTGCCACAGACAAGCCTGATATTATTAACCCCCCCTCCCCTCACATCTAGTTTAAAGCCCTGTCAATCAACCCCACAATCTCTTGCGCAAGAACCCCGTTCCCCCTTTGAGAGAGGTGCCTCCCATTTGATGTTAACAGGCTTGGTGCTGTATAGGTGAATCCATTGTCAAAGAACCCAAAGTTATGGTGGTGACAGCAGCCACAGAGCCACATATTAATTGACTGTATTCACCTGTTCCTCCCAGCGTCATTGCCCACAACTGGAAGGAGTGATGAAAAGATAACCTGTACCCTGAACTCCCTTACCAGCCCTCCCAACTTCCTGAAGTCTCTTTTTACGGATCTGGGGCTGCAAGTCACAGATTCCTCTGTGCCTATATGGAAAACCAGTAATGGATAATAGTCTGAAGGATGTACTAAGCCAGAAAGTTTCCTGGTAACGTCCTTAATCCGGGCTCCAGGAAGAACACAGACTTCCCTCTGAGGAGGGTCCACACGGCATACTGATCCCTCCGTCCCCCTTAGGAAGGAGTCATCAACAACTATAACCCTTTGTTTTCTCCTTGTGGTGGTGATCTGAGGTGTACTCTTTTTTGGCTGAGGAGGCATCTGTAATGAAGACTGCCCATCTTCCATATCCTCACTTGACTGGCCTTCCTCAACCAGTACCTCATATCTATTCTTCAGAAGTACAGGATGGGGCGAGGTGGGCAAGGGGAGAGTTCTGCCCTGACCACAAACCTGCCTCCCCGTTCATTCTCATCATTTAGGTTTCTACCTTTAGCCTGACTGGGGCTGGATACAGGGGCTCCTAGTCCCTGGCTGCTTCCCTCCCTGGTACACCTCAACCTTTCAACTTCCCCTCTCAGCTCTGCCACCAGGCTGAGCAGATCGTTCACCTTTTCACATCTCACACAACAGGTCTCGTAGCTGCTACTTGTTACCAGTAAAAGGCCCTGGCACTCCCTGCAGCCTGTGACCTGGACAGCCACATGCTTCCATGGGACCTCCCTCCGTCTGTGTTCCCACATTCATTCTGGTTGAGGATGAGAGCTAGAACCATATTGCCTCTTTCTCACTTTATCCCCATCTATCTCATAACAGAAATTCTGTTCTCTTCCCATGGGTCTTGCCATCTCAACCCCTTTCTTCTTTACAGCAAAGACCACTTTGCTTCTTTTTCTTCCTTTCTCTCCTGAGAGCAGAGAATGCACTTACCTTCTGCATTCTTGCTTTTCTCTTTCCCCGCAGAGACAAAATCAAATCCTGAAACTCTGGTCAGAAACACATTCTGTTGCCCCATTGCTCAGCATTTACAGGGGAGCACACAGACAAGACAGAGCTAGAAGAAATCTTCAGGCTACATTTCTCCAGCTGGAAATCAGCATCCAAAGAAATGTATATAAAAATCTTGACTGGCTCACTTGCAGATGCCCAAGAACGAGCAAACTCGATCTGAAAAGCTGTTTAATGCAACAAGGAGGAAACACTGAAGAGACACTGAGTTTAGGCCTCATGCTAAAATTCCTAAAGGGTATTAAAGTCAGGTTGCAACAGAAAGAGGTCTTAATTCTGGAATTGCAAACAGAAACTTTTCCTAAGTTCCCCCATAAAGTTGAAAAAAGGCTGCTCAAACAAACATATGTTCATTATGACAGTGGTTATAGCATTTACAAGGATAAGGGAAATCCAAGTTCAAAACTGCTTGTATATGATCTGAAGGATGATCTTTAAGGTCCCTTCCAACTCTAAACATTCTATGATCCTATGAATCTAAATCTCACAAATTCCCAGCTGACTAAGCTACAAAGTATTCAGTGAAAGAGATTCTCAGTGTGTTCTTGAATTTACTCCATTTTCATGTGTTAGTTGAATATTGAGGTAGAGCCTCTTAAATGAGCGCATAGATGAATCACGATTATGTGGGAATTGTTTATGCTCTAATTTCAGATAAAACCTCAAAATATTTAGTTATTGTAAAAAATAGCTCTAACATAAAACAAATAACCCAGAGCTCCAGGGTAAAAGCTTTGTGCAAAATGTACTTTCAGCAGCCAAATTTAAAGTAAAAATAGAGTGCAAGTATCAACAGAAAGGAGGACCCAGTCATGATTTAAAGGCAAAGATAAAGAGGAACATTTTGGCATCTTGGTCTGTGCTGGTTTTGGCTGGAATAGAGTTCATTTTCTTCATAGCAGTGTCCTGGTTTGAGCAACACAGGACTAATTTATCTTCTGATGCTGGGGAAAACTGCACTTTTAAAAGACTCTAATGTCTGAATTTGTGAAAATATTTACTTTATAGCCAGACAGGCTATGTGGGATTCAAGGTCCCAGTGTTTTTGAGCCTTGCCAGGTGCAGGGACGAGGAGGAGCAAGACCCGGGCACCCAAGGGGCCAACAGGATTATTTTATACCATGAACGTCACATTCAATATAAATTAGAAAGTTTGCTGAAGAGTTTCTTCTTTTCTATGATGGCTGCCATCCTGAGAACTCCTTGCCCTGGTGCCAGACCCCTTCCTCCCAAAGCCGTTGTGCTTGCTGTGTCCCACATTTGCTGTCCCTGATGGAAGCATACAGCTTCCTACTGATATCATTGGCTGAGTATAATCCTTGTATATTTTATACTGGTATCAGGATCAATACTGGTTTTTTACTTTTATTATGTTAATTATTTAGTCTTATCCTATTAAATCTATTTATATTTCAACCCTCATGTTTCCTTGTTTTTCCCTCATTCCCCTACCTGGGTGGTGAGAGGTTAGGGCAAAAAAAAAAAAAAAAGCAACAAAGATCTGCAGTAACTGAAGGAAAGGTCAAGGTGGCAGTGGGAGATCGAGACCACCGACTCAATTGGAGACTGAACAGAACTACACACACCCCCCAGTACTGGAGCATGCACACATCAATTAAAGGACATTGTAGCTTTAAATGAAAGCAAGAGACTATACTAACTAATAGAAATTGTTAAGCTAAGGTACTAAACAATAATTATAATTAAGGGTGTACATTTCTGTGTTTTGAACCATATAAATATTCCGAGGGGTTTGTAGGCCAGTGTGCTAGCTTTGTGGATTACCACCTAGCACCCATCTCTGCAGAAATGAAATAAATAGATAATACCTCTGCTCTGTGTGTACATTGGCATCTGCACATAGGGTAAATGACCCCGCTTTGGGACAAGAGGACCAAAGATAAAATTCCAGCTACACTAGACTGGTATGTGTTTGTTCTAAAAAAAGACTGAGCCGATAATTTAGTTCCAGATTGCGTAGTATTCTTTCATTTAATACCAACATCTGTCTAACAGTATCTATGCACAGCTGCCAAATAGATCAGTAAGAAGGGAGTAATATGTTAATACTTCAGACTTTAAAAAAAAGCCACCTTACATAGTTATCTGACAGAGGAACTATTTAGTGTCCAAAGAGAAAGCATAGTTATCCTGTACTCTTGAAACTTAAGTGCTTATTAAACTCACCTACTGGTTATAAAGATGCTCTGGCTTTCTTCTATCAGTCTAAAGCAAAGCTTTCCTACAGAAGAAAATGCCATCTGCAAACACACACACATGACAGCATGCCTTGTCATCTGTGAGTTATGTCACTCACAGATACCACATTAAAATAAAAACAAAAAACCACCACAACAACAAAGAAAACCCACATCATAAGCCTTACATAACAAGTATAAAGAGTTTTTCCAATTACAAATTTTATTTATATTCTTGGCAAATCAATTTATGATCTTGGTCTCTCCTTCTTGCCCTTGTATAAGGCCAACAGAGAAACATTGGCTACTTTGACAACCTTGAAGCGAACTCCGGGAATGTCACCAACAGCATGACCCTTCCGGCCAAAACCAGCAACCAGAACTTCATCATTTTCCTAGAATGAAAGACAGTCGAAATACAGAGCTATAAACATTAAACCTGTACATACTTCTAACATAATTTACATTAAATTTGACCCACATCACAGACTTTCTAAGGAAAAGGTGGAAAGACAGTAAATGTTGAAGTCTATTGATAGATATACATGAATTATGCATTATCCCCTTCAGTATTTTGGAGAAGGGAAACATAAGCTGAGGCATCATTTAGCTTGCAGAAGTACTGCTGAGGACCAGCTTACCTTAGCAAGTGAAGAGTACAAAACCAACTCTGGCATTTCTCATCTGCTTCTGCAGATACAGCATTAAGATATACACAGTTCAGAATGACATGAACCCTTGTCTAGCCATCATCTGATTCTGTCAATTATATGTTTCTTTACTTTCATACACAGCTTTCTATAGGTTGTTTCTTGAAAACTACTCACCTCAATGAAATTTAGGCAACCATCATTGGGAACAAACGCTGTTATTTTTTTGCCGTTCTTGATCAGCTGGACTCTGACACATTTCCTGATGGCAGAGTTAGGCTGCTTAGCTTCTACTCCACTAAAACAGAAGTGCATAAAAATACATTAACAAAAATATGTTTGATAAATTAGCAGATATTCATTAATGTTATTTTGCAGTAACCATAAGTCACATATATATTTCAAAAGCAAAAAATATTAGTGATCTACTTAGAGCTATGCAATATCCAAAGACTTAATTAGTTCCTAAACAGAGTAAAAACTGAAAGCAAGTCTTCTAGAGATAAATATTAACTCAGTAATTAAAAATTTGAAAATGAAAAAGAAACACCTTGGAGTCCTGAGAGTATCCTAACAAAATTTATAAGTTACTAACAAAAAGCCAGAACACAAGTAGATGGAATCTTTGATACTTGCTGACTGCATCAAACAAAACATACACACTGAACCCCCCCAATTAAACTTAAATATTAAGTAAAATTATTCTTCTTCTAAAGGTTATACACAATTTCAAAACCAACACTGAGTATATGAGAACAAATACCTTTCAGCATTGTTACCTAAAAAACCCCACCTGTTTTCAACTTCATACATAGAAGCTACAAAATAGTAAAAATTTGTCATATTTCAGGTAGAAAAACTGTAACATATTTAGAAAAAACAACTTAGAGTTATTTCTTCTTTAAAGTCACATATGGGATCTTTCAAAGGTCCCAAATTACCAGGAATTTTCCTGGAGACTCCAAGGATTACAACCCAGAATATCCTACACCGTACATTAGGTGACTGTGGGTCAGACACAAGCACCAGGCACTTGTGCTACAACTTAGCTCACTGCTGAGAGCATACTCTCACATACTCCTAACCCTGCACAAGCTGTCCCCATCCCACGGCAAACTACCCCCAACGCCTGCAAGGCTGTAAACGCACACCCCGGAAGTTTTACCCACACTTTTTCCAGAACAATTCCCTTGGCATGAGAAGCGCCGCCGAAGGGGTTGGCCTTCAGCGCTGTGCCCAAGTGGGCCTTCTTATACTGTTTGTCGTGCCACTTCTGATCACGGCGGTGGCTGCGGAGTTTCCGAGCCGTGCGGAGCCCACGGCACTTCCCTAGAAAACATCAGCAGAGAGAGCTGGAGGTCACCGAGCAGCTCCTGCCGTCGCTACTCCCCGCAGGCCTCTTGATTCAATCCAGCGGCAACCTACGGCCATGGGGCACGCAAGACCGCATACCTCCTCGGGGGGGGGGGACGGGGGGGCACAGCAGGGACCGACAGTATCGCTACCAACAGGAGAATAAGGGAGAAAGGCTAACGGAGGCGCAGGCAACACCGAAGCCTTAAGGACGTCACGAGGACCCCAAAGCCAGGG
>JAHSPS010032035.1:0-13895 GCA_033628365.1 Calidris temminckii | reverse complement strand
GTGCCAGACCCCTGAGGCCTTCCCTTCCTCCTGAAGCCGTTGCGCTCGCAGTGTCTGACATTTGCTGTCCCCTGCTGGGAGTGCACAGCTTCCTACTGATAGAACTGGCTGAGTATAATTCCTGTATATCTTATATCAGTATCGGGATTAATACTGGTTCTTTAGTATTAATGTTAATTATTTAGTCTTATTCTATAAAAACTGTTTATATTTCAACCCTCATGTTCCCTTTTTTTTTTCCGATTCCCCTTTCCAAGTCATCGGGTGATAGAAGTCTTTAAGATCATCGAGTTCCAAACCCCTGCCATGGGCAGGGACACCTCCCAGTAGACCAGGTTGCTCAAAACCCCATCCAGCCTGGCCTTAAACACTTCCAGGGATGGGGCATCCACAATTTCCCTGGGCAACCTGTTCCAGTGTCTCACCACCCTCACAGGAAAGAATTTCTTTCTAGTATCTAATCTAAATCTCCCCTCTTCCAGTTTCAAATCATTACCCCTCATCCTATCGCTACACTTCCTGACAAAGAGTCCCTCTCCAGCTCTCCTGTAGGCTCCCTTCAGGTACTGGAAGGCTGCTATAAGGTCTCTCCGGAGCCTTCTTTTCTCCAGGACGAACAACCCCAGCTCCCTCAGACTGTCTTCATAGGAGAGGTGCTCCAGTCCTCTGATCATCTTTGTGGCCCTCCGCTGGACCCGTTCCAGCAGATCCATGTCCTTCCTGCGCTGAGGGCTGCAGAGCTGGATGCAGTACTCCAGGTGGTGTCTCATGAGGGCAGAGTAGAGGGGTAGAATCACCTCCCACAACCTGCTGGCCACACTTCTTTTGATGCAGCCCAGGATGCAGTTGGCTTTCTGGGCTGCCAAATTCGTTTCCCAGAGGATTTTGCTAGAATTGAGACAAACTTTTGCTATATTAATATAGCCAATATTCTGTCCATACTTGTGTCGGATTTCAGGGATCAATTAATTGGGAATATATCTGAATCAGAACATTGCATGTCTCAATGTTTAAAAATAGTAATGATATATTAAGTGCTTATACCTAGTACAGTGGTTGCCACTACTTTATTTGAGACGTTATTTTATAAACTGCTCAATTCATGGTGACCTGATGTGTCATCTGAATGCAGTTGAAACAATGTTGAAAATAAATTGTGCCTGTGTCTGTGGAGATCCTAGCCAAATAGATACATTGTCCATGTTTAAAATTATATCTGCAATTCTATTCATTGCATGGAAACTCAGTATGTGTATAATCATTGCAGCATCAGGCAGAGCAGCTGTCATCTCTAGGTCCCCATCAACTTTTCATAATCATCCTGTTTGACAGAGGGTTTGCTGGACTGTGGTGACACATTTGCGAAAGTGTGGGAAGCCAGGAATACGGATTTGCTAGCCTACTAGTCTCTACGATTTTTTGCTTCACGAACGTCACAAAACTGTGAGCGCTTATGCCAATGTTTTAAGCACAATAAAATCTCCTGCTGTGTCTCCTGTCTGGCTGCAATGTATTTTGCAGTAGAAATGTTGGAATTACCACTATATTAAGAAAAAAACTTCCAAGCGATAGCTGCTTTATCGTCACAGGATTTAATTTTTGCATGAAGAGTAATCACTAGCAAAAACTTATTGCCAGAAGGGGAGAAGATGATGATAAACACTTGTTTAATCTCATTATTTGAAACATTAGCCACTTTCAGCCTACCATACCCGAACTTGTAAGATGTAAACAAAATTGTTAACTTCCCATTGACTTTGTCCTTCAGGAAGTTCATAGAATGTATTTGTGTCCTTGTGTGTTCCAGAAAACAGTATTTGAACTTTGCTCATGATCCTCTGATCACCTTTTGTCCGCTGCATATGTATGTTGTTGAAGAATAATATGTGTTTGACCAAGCTTTGTTATTTCAACACTTTGTTATATCAAAGCTCGGTTTATTTCAATGTAAAACATGAAAATGTAAAATGGTGATTGGTCAACTCAATCACAAGAGCTCATCTGATCATAGACTTTTCAAGTAAAACTACTGCATATAGGGCTCCTTTCAAGACATTTTATTTGGAAACTCAGTAGTGGAGTTGTGGAGATGGTTGTTTTGTTATAATTCCTCACCAGAATGAAGTAAATGCTTAGGGTAACTTCTTTGTTTAACAGTGAATCTCATTTCTTATATCTTTAGATACCACAAAACTCTGTTTATTCCTGAAGCTGATAAAAGAGGAACATTTTTAAGAACTGTATCAAATACTTATTCATAGAATCATAGAACGGTTTGTGTTAGAAGGGACCTTAAAGATCATCGAGTTCCAATCCCCCTGCCATGGGCAGGGACACCTCCCATTAGACCAGGTTGCTCAAAGCCCCATCTAGCCTGGTCTTGAACACTTCCAGGGATGGGGCCTCCACATCCCTGGGCAACCTGGGCCAGTGTCTCACCACCCTCATAGTGAAAAAGTTCTTCCTAATATCTAATCTAAATCTACCATTTTCCAGTTTGAAGCCATTACCCCTCGTCTTATGACTACATGTCCTTGTAAAAAGTCCTTGTCCGGCTTTCATGTAGGCCTCCTTCAATATCATCAATATCAATAATAGCATTATCAACAAGTGTCAAGAGGTAAGGAAAGGCTTTTTCTTCATGCTCTTTGTGTCTCAGTATTTCAGATTCTGACTGCTGATTACAGTATTAGTGTTTTCACTGATTTATGCTGGTTTAACCTAGATTAGTAGTTGGCATTACATATTTTCTTGGTTGTCTGCAAAAAAATATATTTTTGAGCAAATTAACACACACTTTTCCCCTCTTTAAGTCTGTGAGACAGTGCTTAAATAAGGCCACTTTCCCTCTAAAAACTGATAGCACCATGGAAATGTACAGACCAGAAGTGCAATTAAAGATATAGTCTTTTGGCACAGAATGGACTATGGGATATTTTCTTAGATTCAACCCTTACTGACTTAGTAAGGGTCTACTGTGGTCTGCCAAATGTTGTTTATACAACCTTCTCTTTCTCCCCAAAGGACACATGATGTATTTGTTTATATTGGTTTATATTTCAGCATTTTTCGTTAGAATCATATAATCATTTTACATTGGAAAAGACCTTTAAGATCATCGAGTCCATGGACTCAAGTCCACCACTAAATCATGTTCCTAAGCTACACATCTACGTGTCTTTTAAATATCTCCAGGGATGACGATTCCACCACTTCCCTGGGCAGCCTGTTCCAATGTTTGAAAACCCTTTTGGTGAAGAAATTTTTCCTAATATCCATCCTAAACCTCCCCTAGCGCAACTTGAGGCTCTTTCCTCTCATCCTATCGCTTGTTACTTGGGAGAAGAGACCAACCCCCACCTCTCTACAACCTCCTTTCAGGGAGTTTTAGACAGTGATAAGGTCTCCCCTCAGCCTCCTTTTCTCCAGGCTGAACTTATTTCAGCCAGAGCCCCAGAGTTCCTTCCAAATTCGATCATAGGTCCATAGCTCTGTTCATGAATGTGGCCATACTGGACATGAGCAGGCTCAAGAGTGCTAAAATGGCACTTGATCTACCAGCAAATATCTGGTCCAATGTAGACACTTTGAAATCAGGCTGCAGTTAGTGAGCAATGTGAGGAGAAAACATGTAGGTCATAGGATTTGGCATGCTCCAGTCTATCCTAAACATTGCTGCAGAAGCAAAGCAAATCCTTCCTCGAGGACTGGCTCATGGACTACAGAGAGCAGAGGAAAGGAGGATCTAAGTTATTCCTAGTGGAATTAATCATTGGCTACATGGGAAAAAAGAGAGACCTATGGAAGTGAACTAGGAGATCCTGAACTTTGCTTAGCTATTTATAACATGGCAACTGACTAACACACACACACACAATGGAAGAAGGCTCAGATGAGAAGGGAAAAAATAATTAGCTCAGGGAAGAATGTAAAGGATGACTGCCAATTATTGTAAAGAAAGCTGAATTTATCTCAACACAAGGGGGACTGGAGGATAAGCTTTGCTTTATATATACAGCTGTACCAGTGAGTCATCAGGTTCCCTGAGATAATTAGTAGGGAGTAATGTCTTCCTGAGCCAGGCAGACTAGCATGGGGGGAAGCATATAAGTGGCTCAGCCCAACATAAAGTATACAGTATAAGATCACTGAGTCCAGCTGTAAACCCAACACTCCCAAATCCACCACTAAATCATGTCCCTAAGCGCTACATCTACATATCTTGTAAATACCTCCAGGGATGGTGACTCCACCACTTCCCTGGGCAGCCTGTTCCAATGCTTAATAACCCCTTCGGTGAGGAAATTTTTCCTAATATCCAATCATCTGAACTTCCCCTGGCGCAACTTGAGTCCATTTCCTCTTGTCCTATTGCCTGTTACCTGGGAGAAGAGACCGACCCCTGCCTCTCTACACCCTCCTTTCAGGTAGTTGTAGAGAGCGAGAAGGTCTCCCCTCAGCCTCCTTTTCTCTAGGCTGAACAACCCCAGCTCCCTCAGCTGCTCCTCAGAAGACTTATTCTCCAGACCCCTCACCAGCTTCATTGCCCTTCTCTGGACCCGCTCCAGCACCTCAATGTCTTTTTTGTGGTGAGGGGCCCAGAACTCGACACAGTACTCGAGGTGGGGCCTCACCAGTGCCCAGTACAGGGGGACGATCACCTCCCGAGTCCTACTCACCATGCTGTTCCTGATACAGGCCAGGATGCTGTGGGCCTTCTTGGCCACCTGGGCACACTGCTGGCTCATGTTCAGCCGGCTGTCCACCAACACCCCCAGGTCCTTTTCCACCAGGCAGCTTTAGAGCCACTCTTCCCCAAGCCTGTAGTGCTGCATGGGGTTGTTGTGACCCAGGTGCAGGACCCAGCACTTGGCCTTGTTGAACCTCATCCCATTGGCCTCAGCCCATCGATCCAGCCTGTCCAGATCCCTCTGCAAAGCCTTTCTACCATCCAGCAGGTCAACACTCCCACCTAACTTGGTTAGGTTAGTCATGGTTTGGGCTGTACTGGCCCATGACGGATGACAAATGCTCTCCCCCACCTCTCTTCTCAAGGAAAGAAGGAGGAGCAATAGATTTACAAGTTCAGAAGGAACTAAACTACTTTAATGAAATAGTCATAATAAAATAAAAAGGAAATCATGAAATAGATACAGTATATACAAAACTGTATCAAGATCCCAGGATGAGGTCACTGGCAGGCACTGGGAATGTCCCAGAATGGACTCAGTGACAGATGGGAACTGGATTCTGGATCTGGAGGCAGGAACACAGGGATCGGGATCACAGGCAGATGAACAGAGTCCTCCTCAGACGCCAGTCATTGAGGAAAGAGGGCTGACCCTTCGATCCCTCAGCTTTTATACTGAGCATGGGGCAGATGGGATGGAATACCCTGTTGGTCAGGTTTGGGTCACCTGTCCTGTCTGCTCCTCCCTGCAGGTGGGACCCCTCTACGCTTTTCCGATTCTGACCCTGCAACGGGGCAAATGATGAAATTAGCTGACCTTGGTTGTTATAGCAATAAGTACAAGCAAGAGCCTCTCTGCACACCATTCCTTGGCATCAAGTATAAACACAGGTCTTATCACTGTGAGAGTGAACAGTTTTCTGCACTGGTGAGGTCCCACCTCGAGTACTGTGACCAGTTTTGGGCCTCTCACTACAAGAAAGACATTGAGGTACTAGAGCGTGTCCAACAAAGAGCAATGAAGCTGGTGAGGGGTCTTAGAGAAAAAGTCTTATGATGAGCGGCTGAGGAAGCTGGGGTTGTTCAGCCTAGAGAAAAGGAGGCTGAGGGGAGACCTTCTCGCTCTCTACAACTACCTGAAAGGAGGGTGTAGAGAGGTGGGGGTCGATCTCTTCTCCCAGGTAACAGGCAATATGACAAGAGGAAATGGACTCAAGTTGCGCCAGAGGAGGTTCAGATTGGATATTAGGAATTTTTTTTACGCTGAGAGGGTTATCAAGCATTGGAACAGGCTGCCCAGCGAAGTGGTGGAATCGTCATTCCTGGAGGTAGACGTGATGCTGAGGGACATGTTTTAGTGATGGTTTTGTCAGTGTTAGGTTGGTGGTTGGACTAGATCATCTGAAATGTCCCTTCCAACCTAGGTAATTCTTTGATTCTATTCTATGAATGGCAGAAACCATGGTTTCCTCAAGTGGATTCTTGATCCTGTCATCGTGCTTGCAGGGACATGAAAGAGAGGAAAGCATCTAGCTGCCATTGATGGCTGGTAAATCTGCCTCCAGAGACCTGCAACTAAACCTGCTGCTTCTCTGGAAATCTAGTTTAACTACTAGATTCATGAGAATCAACTCAGTAGCCCAAGAGGCAGCATGGAGCCATCGAAAAATTGTTCACTTAACCTTCACCTAAAGGCAAGAGGCTGCTCTTCCTCGAGAGAGGAAGGAGAAAGACTGTTACAATCAAGTAGATGGTAATAATAAAATGCTGTGTACATGCTAAAATTCACTAGGATGCATTGAAAAAATCTGGCCAATATCACCAACTCCATCTTCCTTCCCTTGAAGTTCTTTATTTGGAAAAATTATTTTTACAAAAGAATGTTTAAGTGCTGGTAGCACAGGAATTTACCTGAAGTACTGTGTCCAGTTCTGGGCTCCCCAGTTCAAGGAAGAAATAGAGCTACTGGAGAGAGTCCAGCAAAGGGCCACTAAGATGATTAAGGTACTGGAGCATATCTCCTATAAGGAAAGGCTGAGAGAGCTGGGACCTTTTATTCTGGAGAAGGCTCAGGGGGATCTCTTCAATGTATGTAAATACTGGAAAGGAGAGTGTAAAGAAGATGGAGCCGAGCTCTTTTCAGTGGTGCCCAGTGACAGGACCAGAGGCAGTGGGCAGCCATTCTGTGATTCTTGGAATTGCCTCAGAATAAAGATCAGTCTCTAAATGAGATTTCATCACCAGTCAATTCACTGAGACTGACTCCTAGCAGAGCCAGATGCAGGAGACCCCTGAGGAGAAGTGCATTGCTATATGATAAGCTATCAGCTTGAAGGAATAAAAGTGCAAAAATGCATATACAAGGTTTAGCATTTTCTTCTGTTCTTTTTATCTCATAAACAGCTGGATGTTATCAGTTTGTTTCCCTGAGGTTAAGTCTGTATCTAAAACTCTCTCAAAGGAACATTATTTCTTAGCTTTCAATATAAATTCCCATGGAATTCAAGAGCCAGTCATCATGAAAAATAGTTTTCAGCATGATGTGCCTTAAAAATTGAAATCTTTCACTAAGCAAGAACAAATAGCTATAACCAGGATACATTACATATCCAAGACAGGGCAAAAAGGCTATTAAAGATCCCTGAGGCATGTTTCTTTGTTCATACAATTTTACTCTCCTCTACTGATGCAAATTCTTCTTTCATAAAATGATTTTTGTTTATTTTTATTTTAGAATTATTCATGATGAGCATTTCCCTGTATTTAATGGTGCTACAGACCAGCACAGAGAGAAGGACTGGGAGTAGCACTGTTCCAGGATAGGAAAAGAGAGTTATACAGTCATAGAATCATAGAATGGTTAGAGTTGGAAGGGACCTTAAAGATCATCTTATTCCAACCCCACTGCCATGGGCAGGGACACCTCCCACTAAACTGCGGCAACAAAGGGCACAGACTCCGCCAAGTGACGAAGTGAAGATGTTTAATGTTTTATTTTTACAGCATATATAGTTTCTCTCTTTTGATCACGCACTGAGCTCTCTACACAGATAGGTTGTGGGGGCCTGTCCACACGACGCTGTGAGCAATACAATTGCCTATATAGAAGTGTTCATGCACCCAGGCCAATTAGTCATTATTATTTGTTTTGTTATTTTGTTATCTATTTGCTAGCTTGCTATCTATTTTGTCGCCTCCACATTACCATATAAAGACATTGTTTTACTGTTCTCAAGGCTTCCTTCCCATCACTGCAAGAACACCTGCCGAGCTCTCGCTCAGCAGTGCGTCTCCACAATTCCTCACTCCCCACACTAGACGAGGTTGCTCAAAGCCCCGTTGTGGTGATGCAACTTTCTCCACCACCACCATCCCCTTAGGTCACTCAGTGCTTGAGGTGATTTCCCCTTACCTGGGCCAAGTAACAACCCAATATAAAATAGTAAAGAACGCGAAGGACAATGGACCAGAATTTTATGGCAACCTCTTAGCGCACCTGGCTCCCATGTCCCATATCGCTTGGAAACAGTATCGATAACTGATTACCCCCTAACAGTACCTGAATCGTGGCCCAAAGAGGGGAGTGTGTGAGCCAATGCAGGCAGGACGCAGGAACAACCACAAAATCACGGATTAAGGGCAAAGAACAATTTAATGTCAATACCTCATGGATCCAGGAACCTCTGAAGCAGCACCCGGGCAGAGGCAGGCAAGCAGGGGACGCAGGCACTGCAGAGCGAGAGTCCTTATTAGCATGAGAGTCCTTGTTAGCAAGGGAGTGAGGGAGTGAGGGAGCTCCCACTTGCTGCTTGGGCCTGTATTTCAAGGATTCTGGCAGGCAGAGTTTTCTGCTGTGCTTTGATCTCTTCAGCAGCAGGGCAAGAATCCCAGGCGTGTTTGATAAGGTGCCTCTGAGTCCATCCCAGGCCTATGTTACCTGAGTGCAGATGTTCTACTTGTTGAGCACACAAAACTAAGCAACAATTAGTGTGATAGATGTGTTTTCCAGCACCCCACATGCGAGTCACTTGAGCGTATTTACAGTCCTCCTCGCCAATCTTCCATTAGTTTCCCACAGGGAGTAATACCAGAACTTCAGGATCTAGCAAGTTCTGGACTTATGCAACTGGTTGAAAGTATCAGAATATCCTATTGTCCAAGTTAGGTCAGAGTGGAAAAGTACCTGACCAAAGTCAATTATATCTTGGACCCTAGAAATAGTGACACTAGTGCGACCCTTTGAGCTGTCCTGGATTGCAGTGGGCTGTGACCAGCATCTCCCCTGAGTTGGGACACTGCTCAGGTAAACACCTCAAGAGTTAAAGGGCCAGGGTGAGTCAACCTCCTCAAGTCTCAATTATCTACCCGCTGAGGAATGCTGATGCACTATGAGTATTTACTCTAAACTGGAGAAAAGGGAAATTTACCTAAATGATACCAGAAGTGTAAGAAGCAAAAAGCCTTGCCGTACTGCTGCAGCAAGAATTAAAGTTAATCGGGGAGGGGAATAGCACCATTTGAAAAACTTGAATGAAAGAAATAAGCCCATTTCTTCTGATTTGGTGGACTTGAGTGTTTTTTACCAGTAAGTGGACCCATGTTTTTTAATTCCTGTCTCTATGGTGAACTTGGCTTTGACTATTCCTACTATGCCAATGGTCCACCATTTCAGGTCAAACAACAATATTTAATGTACTACCTGAAATCTTAGTTTCCTACAGGTATGAAGTTTTCTAAAATTTGGGGTGAAAATATATAAAATTTAAACTACAGTAGCTGAAACATGATAAATGAATGTGTTTATTTGTTCAATTCAGTGTTAGAATTATGCAATGAGAGCTGCAAAGTCTTTGAAATTAATCTTGCTTCCGTTAAAGGAAATTAAAATGTTTGACTTCAAGTGGAAGTTGATGGGGCCCTGACTTTGAATCAGTAAATCAGTTTTGAAAAAATGCTATAAGGCTTTTGTTTGAATGGCTATATTTATGTTGAAATGGTTACTGTGTTCCAATGCAGCAGCAAAATTATGCAGAATGCAGATCATGTAAAAAAAGATTATCTTTTGTTAATGAGGCTGTTAGTGCATATGTAGCTTATTTTTGTAGCAACTAGTTTATTTGAACTGAGTTTTCTTGTTTCAGAACCAGAGGAATAGACTGACCCTGTTCTGAAATGTGCATTTGATAAAGACTGTTTATCAGACTTGCACAAAACAGTCTACTGGGAATGCAAAAATCAACATTTTGTCTTTTCAGGCTTGAGTAACTTTTATATGTGTCACAAGGAGACAGAAGGTGTACAGATGATGGTTTTTTTCTTCTTGTGATGTTTTTCCACTAAAATATCATTAAGTTCTTACAAACGAATGCTCATAATTCCAGTCCCATGACTTAATGTCATATTTCCTGTCTCTCTAACTCAATTGACTTATTTATCCTTTCTAACTCTTGCTGGCACCTGAGCAGAAATGTGATGATACTGAATATACCCAGCAGAGTAGAATCATCAGTCACTGCCTGGCATGACTGCAACATGAACAGTCCCAGCAGACAGAAGATAGCTACTAATTTTACTTCTCCACCAAGACACATTGCCTATAATACCAATTGCTTTCATGGTTTAGAAAAAGCTGGGAAAGAGAGGAATTTTCTTTTTCTTTTCTACTTTTTTATCTGAATTCTCTTTTTCTTGTAAATAGTGGGTATAAATTTGTCTCTCTTGTTCAGTTGCATCACTGCTGAAGGAACCCCACTCATCATTTAATTCTGCACCAAAAATTTTGCAGCAACATGCTGATGTTTTGTACTGTTGAGTCTCTGAAGCATAAAACTGACAGACACAGTCTCACCCTCACTACCAAGATAAAGACAAGGGGAACATCATGTGGGTAGGAAAATATCTGAAGAGGTTTATAAGGACAGATGAGGAGTGAAGGATATGGTTAGAAGGAAGCTCTCTTTTTCCCAATTTGCCTATTTAAAATATGCAAGAAAATTATTTGCAATCTCCATCTCAGAGTAGATAAAAATTACATCCATAGCATCACTAGATGCTAACCAGAAGGTTAAGTGAGCTCTATGGGATGAGCTACTGCACTTGTTCCGAAGAGAACATTAAGTTTAGAAAATGCTGTCATGCCCAAAGCTACCACGTATGGCTCTGCAGAATGGATATTTTACATCAGTGAATGACAGTAATTTTGAAAGCCAGACTATCACAGATTAGTGTCAGATGCTTATTGCCTGATACACAAGCCAACCCCAGGTACAACAGCACTGCTGTCCAGACTCTGAGGGAACATCAGCTATTTAGCACTGGTACTCTGAACTCCTGCTGACATTGTCATTAATCTAGATTTGTCATCACACTGTAAAGAGAGAGGACCAAACAGGTGAGTGTTTAGCTGCTCCATGTAGAACACAATATTGTATTTGCACCTCATTTTATCCTCATTTGAGTTCCTAGGCATTCATGTTTTTGTCTGTTTTATTTACAAAACAGATCATGTTTGGCAGTAATTGGCTACAGACAGCTTTGCCAAGTTCCCCAAAATTTGTCTCTTACATCTGGTTACTGTTCAAAGATGTTTTTTTTCCCCTCTGATGCGCTTTCCTAAATGGAGTAATAGCTTCAGACTCTACATTTAGTCTGTGTGTCATCTGTGCTAATAAACAGAAGCTTTGGACATCTCTCAAGGTATTTAAAGAGCACTGTAATACACTTTACAAAGACCATAAACAACTAGTCAATTCTTTTCTCTAAAAGAAAGAAGGCAGTTGGTTGCTAAATCTGGTTTTGCCAAATATTTGCTAAAAGGATGGGTTTGGTATTACTTGTGACGTAAACAAAAATATATCTAGGCATCCTTCTCAATCTTGGGGTGCTTCCACCATTTTGTTCATATATATTTTCAATTATAGCACTGGATATCACCACTCAGGTAAAATTTCCAAGGAAGGCCAATAGGATTTCACAGAAAATAAATAAACCTAGAATTAAAGGATATAATGCTCATAATCCTTCTTTTGGCATAGAGTTGAGCCAGGAATTTAAGGGTAAGACTTTGACCAGATATCTGCTGTTCTCCCACCAGACCCTTACAGTAAGACTCCAACTTAGAGAAAATTATTGAGATGCTTCTGTAACAGTCATCACTTTTTCATCAGTGTAGTGGATGAATACACAGTTTCTATGTCTCTGAAGATGCTAAAGAAGGAGGATGCTTTTATTAAGAGAAAGAGGAGGGGATGTAACTTGGAATGACTGAATGAAATACACACACAAAGTTACACTGAGAAGAGAATGGATGCTCTTTTGCCAGAACACATAGAGTAGATGAACCAAATATGAAAAAAGGAAAACCCTTATCTTCTGAAGGAATGGGCAAGGAGATTTATTTTTTTTTTAATCTTTATTTAATTTCAAAGACTCCATTACTGATTCTTCTTTTCAGGACTTGGTAAACTGGCCATGAAAGTATGCATTTTTGGTTTGTACTACAGAAATAAACTCCAACCACATGAATTCTCTTACTCCTACTGGATTATTTTTTTGGTCCTGTTTTCCAAGGTGTCTTTGAGATGATTATCAATAAATAACAGCCAGTAACTGCCTAAACAATGTTACCTATTTTTCCTTACATCATTTGGTGAAAAATCTGCACAAACTACATCAAAAAGTGCCAGCAGATAAAAATGCCACTTGTTTCACTGAGACAGATGCATGCTGATAAATATAGATTTTATAGAATTGTTGGTTTATAAATTCATATGGTTTATAAGTTCACTGGTTCTCAGGGGCTCTTTCTTATTCCCCATGCCACTGTCTGTCATTTACACAAAATAGGCAGGAGAAGCTTTACATATATAATGCCTGTCAAAAGATTTTAGGTGGATCAACTTATGAAGAGCATAGGCAAGAACCAGTATCAGAATCAGTGATATAACCAATCCCATAAGTATTGCTGGAGAGAAAAAAAGATGCAGTCTCTTGCATAGGCTAGATGTCCTTCTTGATTGTTAAAACCTTGAATCCATAAAGAAAACAAAAGGGCCCATATTAAATAAAATACTTGTCTAGGTTACAAGCTACTTCATGAATTTGCTTCTGATGCCAGTATTTTAACTTCATATCTACATATCAAAAAATCTAGCAGTGCTAGCTGGAGTTAACATTCGGAGTTTATCCATGTCAGTCTTACAGAAACTACCATTTATTTTAATCCTTTGGCTCTGGTGCTCAAATAATTTTCAGTATTATTTTACTGAAAATCTTCTATGATCACTTTTGATAGCACATTGACATTAAATTGTAAACTTGGCGCCCTTCTAGTTTACAGCGCATTTCCAGAATAATTTATTGACAATCCGCAGAGTCTCTGTTTTGAACTTCATAAGCATCAATACAGCAATCAAGGAAATAATCTTAGTTGCCTATCCTAATATTTTAGATTTATATCACCAGATCCAGGAGTGGGGTATATGGTAGCAACTCTGCTAAAATACATGAAGCTGTATTCAACTATGGTTAATATGAGTAAATTTTACTTGTGGTTTCAAGGGAGGGAGAGTTGTTTCAGCTCTAACATGAAGTTTACCACATTGGCATGCAAGGAATTGACTGTTTGCTTGAGTAAAATCTGTCCATGAGCATTTATCTCATGGCAAGAAGAGGGGAATCAACTTTCTCCATAGCCTCTTTTGTTAGCTATATGCTAATGCAAGTCCTACATCAACAACAGTGCAATGGTCTTCCCTTCAGGATCACTACACTCACTAAAAGAGTTTTCTTCCTAAGTTTTGGCTTCTGTTTTTTTATTGCCCCTGAAATGGGTAAATAAATTTGAGGAAAATAAATGTTGTGAAAGGTTCTTCTGTTCTGCTGGAACAGAATCACCATGGTAGGAAGGGACCTCAGAGATCATCGAGTCCAACCTCAAAAAAAACCAAAACAACGCAAAAACAACAATGCAAAAACAACGCAAAAACAACAACGCAAAAACAACACCCCACCACATGACACCCACCCACAAACCAATAATCTTGGGCACTAGAGCATGCCCTGAAGACCCACGTCTACATGTTTCTTAAATACCTCCAGGGATGGTGACTCCACAACCTCCCTGGGCAGGCTGTTCCAGTGCCTGACCACCCTCTCAGTAAAGTAATTCTTCCTAATATTTAATCTAAACCTCCCCTGCTGCAAC
>JAHSPS010032021.1:0-33427 GCA_033628365.1 Calidris temminckii | reverse complement strand
AGCATGGTTGAAAGTGTCCCTTGGGAGACAGTCCTGAAGGGCAAAGGGCCGTACCAGGCTCAGAAGTTTCCTAGTGATTTTCCGAACCCAGGCCCCAGGGATGCAGCAGACTTCCCTAAGAAGAGGGTCTGCCCAGCATATTGGACCCTCTGTTCCCCTCAGAAGGGAATCACCCACAACTACAACCACTCATGCACAGAAAGCTCATAGTCTGAAGCACAGAGTATGCAGCTCATCTACACATACTTTCCTGAAATCGTGCTTCTGTCATTGTGATGTTTCTGCCACTTCACGCAATATTCTCTTAAAGAACTTGGGGAATTACCGGGAATGTGAAATGGGATGGAATACCCTGTTGGTCAGTTTTGGGTTACCTGTCCTGTCCGTTCCTCCCTACAGGTGTGACCCGTCTACGCTTTTCCGCTTCTGACTCTCCAATGGGGCAAATAACAAATTTGCCTGACCTTGGTTGTTATAGCAATAAGTATAAGCAGGGGCCTCTCTGCATACCATTCCTTGGTATAATCAGGTCTTATCACTGCGAGAGTGAACAGTTTCTGAACAATATGCTGTTAATTTCAGAGTTTAGTTAGAAGAGGCCCAGCTAAAAAGTAAAATTACTGAACAGAAAATTAGTTCTGTTTTACCTCAAACCAGGACAGCATGACCATCTAGCCAGTTCCTGATCCACCGAGTGGTCCGTCCATCAAATCCATGTCTCTTCAATTTAGAGACCAGGTTTTCATGTGGGACAGTGTCAAACGTTGTAATGAAACTGCTGTCAGTATCAATCACTGAGGAGCTCATTTTAAATTTTTTTTAAGACAAACCAAATCAATTAATTAACAAATTATTAGTAAAAATGTTTTTGTGCAAAATTTATATGTTTTTTCATCTTTGGTCAGTGTGCTGGATTGACCTTGGCTAGGCCCACCAAGCCACTCTATCACTCCCCTTTCTCAGCTGGACCGAGAAGAGAAAATATAACACAAGGCTCGTGGGTTGAAATAAGAACAGAGAGAGATCACTCACCAATTACCATCACAGGCAAAACAAACTTCACTCAGGGGAATTAATTTAATATGTTGCCAATCAAATCAGAGTAGGATAATGAGAAATAAAAGCAAAACTTAAAACACCGTCCCCCCACCCCTCCCTTCTTCCTGGGCTCAACTTCACTCCTAATTTCTCTACCTCCTCCTCCCCCCCCATGAGCAGCGGAGGGGGTCAGGGAATGGCAGTTGCAGTCAGTTCATCACATGTTGTCTCTGACTTCTTCCTCCTCACACTCTGCCCCTGCTCCTGTGTGGAGTCCCTCCCACAGGAGACAGTCCTCCATGAACTTCTCCAAAGTGAGTCCTTCCCACAGGCTGCAGTTCTTCACAAACTGCTCCAGCATGGGTTCTTTCCATGGGGTGCAATCTTTCAGGAACAGACTGCTCCACCGTGGGTCCCCCACAGGGTCACAAGTCGTGCCAGTAAACCTGCCCCAGCATGGACTCCTCTCTCCATGAGGTCATAGGTCCTGCCAGGAGCCTGCTCTCACGCAGGCTTCCCACGAGGTCACAGCCTCCTTCAGGCACATCCACATACTCCAGGGTGGGGTCCTCCACAGGCTGCAGGTGGATAACTGCTCCACAATGGACCTCCATGGGCTGCAGGGGGACAACCTCCCTCTACCCTGGTCTTCACCATGGGCTTCAGGGGAATCTCTGCTCTGGCACCTGCATCACCTCCTCCCCCTCCTTCTTCCTTGGCCTTGTTGTATGCAGAGTTGTTTCTCTCACATATTTTCACTTCTCTGTTCTGGCTGCCCTTGCACAGCAGGTGTTTTTCCCCTGTTCTTAAAAATGTTATCACAAAGGCACTGCCACCATTACTGATTGGCTCAGCCTTGGGCAGCGGTGAGTCAGTCTTGGAGCCAGCTGGCATTGGTTCTACTGGACACAGGGGAAGCTTCTAGCAGCTTCTCACAGAAGCCACCCCTGTAGCCCCCTGCTTGCAAAACCTTGCCATATAAACCCAATACAGTAAGCAAATCTATGAAAGCATTTTATTAAAAGTGGTTAGCTTTCTGGGCTGCCAGCATGCTTTGCCAGCTAATGTCGAGCTTCTCATCCACCAACACTCCGAAGTCCTTCTACTCAGGGCTGCTCTCTAGCCATTCACCACCCAGCCTGTATTTGTGCCTGGGATTTCCATGTCCCAGGACCCTGCACTTGGCTTGGTTGAACTTCTTGAGGTTTGCATGGGCCCACCTCTCAAGCCTGTCCAGATCCCTCTGGATGGCATTCCTTCCCTCCAGCGTGTCAACCGCACCACACAGCTTGGTGTCATCAGCAAACTTGCTGAGGGTGCACTCAATCCCACTGTCCATGTCACCAACAAAGATGTTAAATAGCACTGGTTCCAGTACTGACTCCTGAGGAACACCACTCATCACTGGCTGCCACTTGGACATTGAGCCATTGACTGCAACCCTTTGAGTGCAGACATCCAGCCAGTTCCTTATCCACCATCCATCCATCAAATCCATGACTTTCCAATTTTGAGACCAGGATGTCATGCGGGACAGCGTCAAACGCTTTGCTTAAGTCCAGGTAGATGACATCTGTTGCTCTGCCCTTGTCTACCAATGCTGTGGCAATATCGTAAAAGGCCACCAAATTTGTCAGGCATAAGATTACCAAGAGAAAGCCTCTTCAAATCAAAACAGTGAGAGTGAAAGAGAGATTAATAAATGTGTTAAACTCCACTGTGTTGGCAATTAGTTTTAGCAAATCAGCCCATACACCACCATTCCCCCGATATCAGAGTGTTTCAGGAACTGTGGCACACATTTTCTTGAAGACACCTTCATCTCACCTGAGAGATGCACGGACAAATGAATACACACACAAGAATCAGTATAAGAAGAATGAGGGTGGTCACAGCTGAACCTTAAGGCTATGCTGAACAAAGGACAAGATGAATGAGTACGTTCTTTATTTAAATAAATTTGATTATAATAAAAATAACATTCTGCATTTGAAGCAAATGTTAAGTGTTTTGCTAAACTGTTCATCTGAGGACTTAATTTTTTTAATTGGAGGGAAAATGTTGCTTGTAAAAAACATTTGCCACACGATGGCAGCATAATACAAGACAAAAATATTGGCTGTCTGCTGGGAAGAAACATTTTGCAGTTTTTAGGAGGCTGATTGTTACAGAGCCACAGTACACGTAAAAATGAAGCGTTGGCAGCAACTGAATAACTTTTTTGTGCTGTGGAGGCTAAGTTGCACAGTGGGCTGGTTCTGTAGTCTTTTTCTTCTGGAGACTTGGACTTACATCCTGGTTTAGCCTGTAAATGTAAGTAAATTTTGTGGTCTCATCCCAGTCCCTGTTTGTGCATATCATAAAACCACCAGGTAATTCAGCATGGCCAGGAGTTGCCGCCTGGAGAGGAGTGGGATTCAAATAGGAGGGGAACTACATGTCATGAATAAGGTGAACCAGCACATATCTGAAGGGAGATATTGTGGTTTAGCCCCAGCCAGCAACTAAGTACCACACGGCCACTTGCACATGTCTGTGTTCCCCCCCCCCCCAGGTGGGATGGGGAGGAGAATCAGAAGAAAGAGGTAAAACTCATGGGTTGGGATAAAGACAGTTTAATAGAAGAGAAAAGGAAGAGAAAAATAATAACAATAATGCCAATGAAAGAATATACAAAGCGAGTGATACACAGTGCAATTTTTCACCACCCAGAACCCGATGCTCAGTCTGTTCCTGAGCAGCAGTGATACTTCTCTCCCCCCCCAGCTAACTCTCCCAGCTATATACTGAGCATGACATCATATGGTATCAAATATCCCCTTGTCTAGTTTGGGTCAGCTGTCCTGGCTGTGCCCTCTCCCAGCTTCTTGTGAAAATGAACTCTATCCCAGATGAAACCAGAGCAGGAAATTTGTGTATCGCCTGCTCAGACCAAATGACAGTTACCATCTGTCATTAGTACTAATTTTATTCTGAATATATTTGCACTGTAGTTTATTCCCTGTGCATGAAATCCAAGTCAGATCTTTATTTTATCCTTCTCTCTATTGCTATTCATAGGAGTTTGCCAGTGAAAGGAGCCAGCAAGCACCACAGGCTTTAGCCTGGTTTTATGTATAACTATGATGAACAAATTCATCATTTTGTTTTGAAACAAAGGTGGTATAAATTCTAACATCTCAAGTACCTAGAGCGCAGGAGATAATAGTACAAAGTCCTATGCACTAGGGGCAAAGCCTCAGGGTTTGGATGGTGCACAAGAAATGATCCAGGTATGTGTGTCATCTCCATTGTACAGACTCTCCACAATCTTGATTTTTCTGGAAACAATCCTGGTGCTAGGACAATCCTACTGTCCCCATTTTATTGATGAGGAAGCAAAACACAGAAAGACTGAGTCTTGTCTAGGGTTATGAAGGAGACCAAGGGTACTATTGAGACCTGAATCTGTGTTTATGAAGACCTGCTGCAGTGGATTTCTTCGAGGGGAAACTGTAAAAATGAAGATTAGAGCTAAGAGAGAGAGTGGGATAGATGGAGAAAGGAATATGGTACCACAGAAAATGAGAATCTGGTTGAGGCACTGAAAAAAAAGATGCAACACAAGTTTAGCAGCAAGCATAATAATAATATTGGAAAAATATCAAGAAAGAGTTGGTTTTTATCATTTTAAGGAGTTCTAAAAAGCTATTAAAAAGTCAATGGTACAATGAAGAAAAAATCTGAGCAATCAGGAAAAGCAGAAAAATGTGCAATGTCTAGAGAAAGGAACTTGTAAAGAAAGAAAATGCATTCATATAAAAATATATTGCTGAAAAATGTAGTTTTGAGGCAAGTACTTGTAAAGCTGTGTCAACTTCTGTAAATACAATTGGCTTTAAAGTGAGGAGATATTATAGAAAAGTTGAAATATTTAATTTTAACATTTTCCTGGAAAAACAGTTCAATGTTTTATTTCAGAGTTACAGTTCATTTTACAGATGAGTCTGTTTTAATTTAAAATTTTATAAATAAATTTTAAAAAGAAACAGGATGTTTCAGGAAGTGGAAAATGAAACATTTCATTATACCAGAAAGAAAGAGACTGTTCTTTTTTTTAAGCAATAAAAAAAATGTTTCATGATGCCCTGGAAGAATTATTCGCCCCATTTTTTCGGTTCACTCACTGAAGTGAAAAATCAATTATTTGTGCAGCCCTAGTTGTGTAATGAGGCATGCTGAAGAAAAACTTTGGTTAGAGATGCAAGTGCTCCTGTACTAAAATTTTGGAATTTTAGATACCTCTGAGTATCTTAGAGACGTCTAAGCAGCCCAGTGGGGGAAGAGGGGGAAGAAAAGGGCTCATAGTGCAAGATCTTTTCATCTGATTACAGTTCTTTTTCTTATCAGAAGGGATCTTGCTGCCTCACTTATGTTGCAAGTCTGGGTTTTCAGTTTGGCATGGAGCTGTAGAAGTCTTTCTCCATCTACCTCTTTATTACTCCATACTTCCAATGTAAGCTGACCTCTTAAAAAGATGGCACAGAACCCAGACAGGGAGTGATCTATTAGTTCATCTCAGATTTTTTATCCTGTTCTGGGAAATAGTTGATCACACTAGAAGCAAGTTGATCACACACTGTTGATCACAATTAGCACAATTAGCACAGTTGATCACACTAGAAGCAAGATATACTCTTCTGTACTATTTCCATTGTAACTTTATTAAACCAAGCATGTGTTACAGTATCAGTTGAAAAAAAATGCCCTGAATTTCTCATCAGTTATGCCTGCATTGGAACACAAATGTCACTTATCAAATCCAGTCCTTCAGAAAGGAAGACAAAAGTACTTTCCCGTGCCAGTTGCTGATTTTCCACATGCACGATTAGTTTGCTTTATACTGGCCACACAATTACAGAGACATAAATTCTTGCCTAAGAATGGCGTGGCTGTTTTGTACCCTAACTTCCAAATGAAAACACTGCTGAAAAAGTATGGAATACCACAGACCTTTATTCTGCATGGGGGGACAGAAGAGTGAGTGAGGCCACTGTGCCAGTAATACCTCCAAGTAATACACTAACTCTCTTTCTTTAGCTCTTCCCATCATGATGGTAATTCTAGAAACACAAAGATTGAGTGAATGAATGAGTAGATAACTGGGAAAAAAAAAAAAAAAAGGGAAAAATTATGCTCATGCACTTTATAACACCATGTCTTCTCTGAATTTTTTTTTTTTTTATAAAAATGTTTGAACTTATAGATTGTTTTCACTCGAAATACCACAGAAAAATTAATAGCGGTCATTGTCCAGTTGTTTGTTGGTGTATGTTCAGGAAGGCAGGACTTCTCCCTGCTCCAACCAGCGCAGCTTTCCAGATGCAAGTGATTCAGCTCATCTTTTTTTTTTTTTATACCTTCCCTGTCCTTCTGACAAGACATTCACTTCCACTAGCTAGCTCTGCTAGCTGAAGTGGTTGTTGAATGAACCCTGACACCATCACAAACCACTTCTGTGAGAAAAACAGTGGATTGTCTAGGGTTACTGTAATGTTGTTGACGATGTTGTAATACCCCAGTAAATGGATGTATTTTGCTTCCCATGGCACAATGAACTTTCTGAGTTTTGGACCATCTAATTACACGTTCATACTGAACTGGCAGTTTTGCAGAAGCTGAATCAAGGAAAATATAAATGCATATTTTTTTAATATTTTGCTGATATCAATATGAATTCATATATTTGAATTTGAATGAGCTTAAGTTGGAATAATGTTGATTCTTTTAATTTTTAATGAACTTACCTCCCCCCTTCCTTGCCTTCTTTTGTCTGTGCAGTTTCACTTATTTATTTATTTTTGATCATGAAACCGTAAGCAGGTATTTGAAGTGGGGAAGCCCTGCTATATCAAAGCCCTGCTGTATAAGATGTCCTGGAATTCCTGAAATCCCATGTTATGAGTTCATTTGCTCTGAGTTTGTGTGAAACTTCTGTTACAGAGCCTTTAAAAGAAATCCTAAATGACAGAAAAGCAGTAATGTAACACTATTTTTATTGAAAATACATCTACAAAGTAATGTTTCTCAATCCACTCTGGGTGCATACCAGTGCAAAAACAATGAGGGATGGGGAAGGGAATCTTCCTATAATACCTGATTTCCATAAGAAACAGCTAGTATAAAAAAAAAAAAAAATCACATTCTTTGTGACAATTCATTTTTCTTAGCTGATGTCATAGAAAGACAGACATTTACGTTGTCTTTGCAACGTATTTCCAAACAAAATCTTAACAAAAATGAAATTGCTATGCCATAAATTCTACAGTTAACTATAATTATGTATCAGAAAATATCTGTGTGTATCCTAGATTTGCATTCTGTTAGCAAAAAACCCCCACCCCATACTTGCTTTCTTTCAGTCACAGAGCTTTGTAGGTTTGACTGCTTGATACTCTGTATTAAATCCTGCTCACTTAATTCACTGGAGAGTTCCTGCTTGTATTATCTGGGTTACACAACTAGAGAACAGGTAAGAATTTTTAGTCCTAAATAAAAGTCTTGCCCGATTGCTCTAAACATGTGAAAAGGTTTGCCTTCAACCAGCATGCTGACATTTTCACTACAGTTACTTGTACACCATATTTATGTTCTTTTAGTGACAAGAGCAACATATTGAATATTTTTTGAGTGGCAAATGGGATATTGCAAGTGAATTTTTCATTTCTATCAGAATTCTTTGGCAGGGGGAGGCAGAAAGATGAGAACCAAACATTTAAATAGAAAAGATCACTCAACACTATTGTTCCTTTTGATTAGCATTTCTTCATTCCCCCAACCATAACTGCATTATAAATCTTTCCAGTTTAAACTCTATAATAACACAAGGCAAAAAGGAAAAGAATGCATAATGTATATTTCTAAAAAGAGGGCTTCATCAGGGAATACCATTGGAATGAGCAAAAAAAAGCCACAGGATTACAAGTGTGTTGTCTCCCTTTTTTCCTTCTTTCCTTATCTATTCCCTGAAAAAACCCTATAATATTGCACTTTAAAATCCTTTCTAATTAAAATTTCAACATTTATTATAGTATTTACTATTTTGTAATTTATATATTTTTCCTAGTAAAAAGTAAAAAAGCACCCATTAGTTTTACTTTCTAAAGGGTTATTTTTTTCTTTTTGAGATGGTGCTGATAAACACACAAGGATTTCAAAATTTCACATTGAGATAGGGAACCTTCTTCTCCACATGGAAAAATATAAATCCAGCTAACAGCTTTATAATTTATCAGTGGAATGACCAAGCATTTGGGAGGTTTCCAATCAGAAAACCTCCTGTTGGTCTCAGGGATTCTGATTTATATTCCAGTCCCTTTAGGATCTGAGTATCTCGCCCTTCTGCACCTTCTGCAGAGTGCTGGCACTGCCTTCTATTCTTATTAGTGATTATTAAGTAGATAATTTGCATACTCAGAGCATGTTATCTTTTTTTTTTCAGAGACATGAGAACAGATTTTCTGTCCCAGAGTCGACACAGTCTAGGGCCTTGCTCCTATAAAAACACACCTAGATTGTTCAGCTAGGTTGTGATGTCAAAATTAAGGGGGCAAATACAGAGTGGAGGTACATGCATGCATAGATGTTTTCAAGTCAGTAGGAGCTGACTAGGGTAAGTTTTTGAAAAGAGCAGCTGAGGCTCATGAAAAACACTTTGTCCAGATAAAATCACTTTCTCAGAAATATTTCAACTCAGCTGATAGAAGTGCTCATTGGGAATATTTTTTTCTTCATTTATACATCATTGCCACGGAGACCAGCTTCAGGGCAGGCAAGACTGCGCTGGGGAAGGGATCTGTAGCAAAAAGGGACGAGGAGAAGCTCTTTTGGGGGCTTTTTGAAGCCGGGACAAGCCCTCTGCTTGACCTGTGGCTGTCAGCTGGTGGGCGGTGCTGCTGAGGGAGACTGGGCAGAGCCACCACCACCCCCAGTTGATCACACCTCCGGGTGATAAGAAGCCTCAGGGAGGGCAGGGACTAGTCCCTGGCTACAGAGCCCAGAAGGAGCACTCTGTGCTGGGCACGTGCCCCGGCGGGTGCAGCAGCTGCAGCCTGTGCAGCTGGGCGCTGCACCTCTATTAGAGTACAAGGTACGTTCAGTTAGTCTAGGGGGCTCAGCTATGGTTCTTCTACCTGGTCAAAGGCTTTTTTTTAGGAAAGCTGTGGGCACCCGGACAGAGGCCTCATGCAAACATGCAGGCATCCAGGCCTCTGGCTGCAGAGAGTGCTGGAGCCTGGCACTTGCAATGGAGGGCAGCAGAGACAACACCTGTATCAGATGTGAACCAGAGAATGACCTGCTCAACTTGGTGGCCCAGCTGAAGGATGAAGTGGAGAGGCTGAGGAGCATCAGGGAGTGCAAGAGAGAAATTGATGGGTGGGCCCGCTCCCTGAGAGTAAGGGAACAGGTTGAGCCCCCATGTAAATTGGAGGACCCCCTCCCCTCTTGTCACCAAGCAACAGGAGGAGATCTCAGAGAAGAGGGGGAATGGAAACAGGTCCCTGCTCAGGAAAGCAGGCGAGTCCCCTCCCAGCCCTTCCCAGCTTCCCAGTTACCCCTGCAGAACAGGTATGGAGTCCTGCAGGAGGAACTGGCTGATGGAGAGGAGGATGGCACACCAAGACTAGAGAAGTCAGGAAGTACACATCACTATACACACAACATTGCTACTAGCTCCAAAAGGCAAAGGAGAAGGGTCATTGTTGTGGGTGACTCTCTACTGAGGGGGGCTGCCCTGATCCGCTTCACAGGGAAGTCTGCTGCCTCCCTGGGGCACGGGTCAGGGATGTGATGGACAAACTCCCAGACATAGTAAACCCCTCTGATTATTACCCCCTGTTAGTATTTCAGGCGGGTAGTGATGAAATGGGTAGGAGGAGGCCAAAATCAATTAAAAGAGATTTTAGAGCCTTGGGACGGCAGCTCAAGGGATCAGAAATGCAAGTTGTGTTCTCGTCTATCCCTCCAGCGGCAACCGTGAATAAGAAAATTGATAGGAAGAGGCAACAGACCAACTTGTGGCTCTGGGACTGGTGTTATTGGCAGGGCTTTGGGCTTTTTGAGCATAGGCAGCTATATGAGACACGGGGCCTGCTGGTGGCAGGTGGGATGCACCTGTCCCAGAGGGGGAAAAGAATTTTGGGGCAGGAGTTAGCAGGGCTCATTGACAGGTCTTTAAACTAGATATGAGGGGGAAAGGGGAGATAATTGGGCCTGTCAGGATTAAACCTAAGGGAAGCATGTCAGGGCTTGAAGAATGCTGCATTAGTGAGGACTCTCTGTCATTTCATTTGAGAAAAGGGATAGACGTTTAGAAATGTCTGCTTGTGAACAATGGGGAAAGGGTACTAGGCCAGGAATTAAAAAAGCTCATGGACAGAGCTTTAAACTAGAAGTTAAGGGGGAAGAGGATAAAACCAGGCCCACTGGTAATGAGCCTGAGGGTAAAGGGCCAAGGATGGGGCTGAAATCAATAGCCCAGATCAAGTGCATCTACGCAAATCACAGAATCGTCTAGGTTGGAAGGGACCTTAAAGATCATCTAGTCCAACCATCAACCTAACTCTGACAAAAAAAATAAATAAGAAATAAGCAATAAAAAAATCACTAAACCGTATTCCTGAGGACCACGTCAACTCGTCTTTTGAACACTTCCAGGGATGGTGCCTCAACCACCTCCCTGGGCAGCCCATTCCAATGCTGGATAACCCTTTCGGTGAAGAAATGTTTCCTACCTCCTCTGGCGCAACTTGAGGCCATTTCCCATTGTCCTATCTCCTGTGACTTGGGAGACAAGACCAACCTCCGCCTCTCTACACCCCCCCTTCAGGTAGTTATAGAGCACGATAAGGTCTCCCCTCAGCCTCCTCTTCTCCAGATTGAACAACCCCAGCTCCCTCAGCCTCTCCTCATAAGACTTACTCTCCAGACCCCTCACCAGCTTTGTTGCCCTTCTCTGGACCCGCTCCAGCACCTCAATGTCTTCTTTGTGGTAAGGGGCCCAAAACTGAACACAGTACTCGAGGTGAAGCCTCACCAGTGCCGAGTACAGGGGGATGATCACCTCTCGGGTCCTGTTCATCTCTCGGGTCCTACTCACCACACTGTTCCTGATACAGGCCAGGATGCTGTTGGCCAACTGGATTTGACTCCATTCACCACCACTCTCTGGGCCTGGCCCTCCAGCCAGTTTTTAACCCAGTGGAGAGTATTCCCATCCAAGCCATGGGCAGCCAGTTTCTCCAGGCGGATACTGTGGGAGATTGTATGAAAGGCCTTGCTAAAGTCAAGGTAAACAACATCCACAGCCTTTCCTTCATCCACCAAGCGGGTCACTTTGTCATAGAAGGAGATCAGGTTTGTCAAGCAGGACCTGCCCCTCGTGCTGGCTGAGCCTGATCACCTGAGCATCCTTCATGCGCTGCATAATGGCACTCAGGATGATCTGTTCCATGACCTTCCCAGGCACCGAGGTCACACTGACAGGCCTGTAGTTCCCCGGATATTCCTTCCAACACTTCTTGTGGATGGGCGTCACATTTGCTAGACACCAGTCAGCTGGGACCTCCCCAGTTTGCCAGGACTGCTGGTAAATGATGGAGAGTGGCTCCTCAAGCACTTCCGCCAGCTCTCTCAGTGCCCTCAGGTGAATCCCATCTGGGCCCATAGACTTGTTTGTGTTTAGGTTTTGGAGCAAGTCCCTCACCACCTCCCTTTGGATTACAGGGGCTTCATTCTGCTCCCTGCCCTTATCTGCTGGCTCAGGGGTCTGGGTACTCGGGGGACACCCTACTCCATTACTGAAGACTGAGGCAAAGAAGGCATTCAGCACCTCAGCCTTCTCCTCATCCTCTGTCACTACGTTACCTCCCATATCCAATAGTGGATGGAGGCTGTCCCGAGTCCTCCTCTTGCTACTAATATATTTATTGAAAGTCTTTTTGTCATTTTTAACATCCAAGGCCAGGTTCAGTTCAAGCTGGGCTTTGGCCTTTCTAATCTTTTCCCTACATAACTTTGCTACACCTTTATAATCTTTCTGAGTGGCCTGCCCCTTTTTCCAAAGGCCATAAACTCTCTTTTTTTCCCTGAGCTGTGACCCTGTCTCTTTGTTTAGCCAGGCCGGTCTTTTCCCTCGACGGCTCACTTTATTGCGCAGAGGGACGGCCTGTGCCTGTGCTTTTAAGACTTCCTCCTTAAAAAGCGTCCAGCCTTCCTGGACTCCTTTTCCCTTCAGGGCTGCCTCCCAAGACAAAAGTCTGCCCTCCGGAAGTCCATGATGGCAGTCCTACTGGTTCCCCTTCTCTCCTCCCTAAGAATCGAAAACTTTATCATTTCATGGTCACTGTGCCCTAGACAGCCTCCAACCGTCACATCCCCCACAAGTCCTTCTCTATTTACAAACACCAGATCTAGCAGTGCTCCTTCCCTAGTCAGCTCCCTCACCAGCTGTGTCAGGAAGTTATCCCCAACACACTCCAGGAACCTTCTAGACTGTTCCCTCTTAGCTGTATTGTGTTCCCAGCTGATATCTGGTAGGTTGAAGTCTCCCACCAGGACAAAGGCAAGTGATCTTGAGACCTCTGCCAGCTGCTTGTAGAACATTTCATCTACCTCTACATCCTGGTTGGGTGGTCTGTAACAGACTCCCACCACAATATAAGGCTTACTGGCCCTCCCCCTGATTCTTACCCATAGGGACTCAACTCTACCATTGCCCTCAATAAGTTTTAGACATTCATAATCCTCCCTTGAAGGCCAGAGTTCAGCTAGCCTTAGCAAAACTCCAAGCATCGCACAACTGATAAAAGAGGACGTGCTGGAACTCGTCGGCTACAAGCCTTGGGAGGAACAAGATAACAAGGTTGTCTAGAAGGAACAGAGAGTGCTTGCTCTGTTGAGGAACACAGGCAGCAAATTGTGTTGAAAAAAAGAATATGCTAATAATTTTGTGATTTGGGCAAGGAAGGTATGCTAATGTTAACCAATGAGTAAATGCCTAATGTTTTAGAACTAGCCAATTAGTAGAAGACACGCTGTCCTTGCTATAGATATAAGGAACCTAAGAAATCCTAATAAACTGACATCTTGCTTGCATCAAGCTGCGTCCCGTCTCTCAGTCGCGGCACTCCCTAACATACAGGGCCACCCCTCCTCCTCTTCTTCCTTGCCTGTCCCTTCTGAAGAGCTTATATCCATCCATTGCAGCACTCCAGTGATGATACACTCTATGTCCTTATTAAGATCATTGATAAAGATGTTAAACAGAAATGGTCCCAACACTGAGCCCTGGGGAACACCACTTGTGACCAGCCACCAGCTGGAGTTAACTCCATTGAGCACCACTCTTTGGGACCATCCAGATGGCCAGTGCTTGATCCAGGAGATCATATGCTTGCCCAGGCCATGTGCAGCTAGTTTTTCCACTAGAATTCTATAGGGAACAGTGTTGAATGCTTTTTGAAAGTCCAGGTAGATAATATCCACAGCCTTTCCCTCATCCAATAATCGGGTCATCTTGTCGTAGAAGGAGATCAGGTTCATCAGGCAGGACCTGCCTTCCATAAACCCATGCTGACTAGGCCTGATCCCCTGGTTGCCCATTATGTGGGTTTTCATGGCACTCAAGATGACCTGCTCCATGACCTTCCCTGGTATTGAGGTCAGGCTGACAGGTCTATAGTTTCCTGGATCCTCCTTTTTGCCTTTCTTGTAGATGAGTGTTACATTTGTCACCCTCCAGTCCATTGGGACCTCCCCAGTTAGCCATGACTTCCTGTAAATGATGGAAAGTGGTTTGGCGAGCACGTCTGCATCCAAACAGCGTAGCAGGTCACTGATCTCTTCCTCTTTAATTGTGATGCCCTCATTCTGCTTCCCCTCCCTGTCCCCTAGCTCATGAGGCTGGGTGTGCAGGGAACAGCTAGTTCTACTGCTAAAGACTGAGGCAAAGTAGGCATTGAGCACCTCAGCCTTTTCCTCGTCCTTGATGACTATGTTTCCCTCTGCATCCGATAAAAGAGGGAGATTTTCCCTAATCGTCCTTTTGTTATTAATGAATTTATAGAAACATTTTTTATTATCCTTAACAGCTGTAGCTAGGTTGACCTCTAGCTGTGCTTTGGCTCTCCTAATTTTCTCCCTGCATAGGTTCACTACCTCTTTATAGTCTTCTTGAGAGGCCTTCCCCTTCTTCCAAAGATTGTAGACTCTCCTTTTGTTTCTGAGATCCAGCAAAATGTCCCTATTTAGCCAGACTGGTCTCCTTCCCCGCCTACCTGTTTTTTGGCACACGGGGACAGCCTGCTCCTGTGCCTTTAAGACTTCTTTCCTGAAGTATGTCCATCCTTCCTGGACTCCTATATCCTTCAGGGCAGCCCCCCAAGGGATTTTGTCTAGCAGTCTTCTGAACAGGTCAAAGTTTGCCCTCCGGAAGTCTAAGGTGGCAGTTTTACTAACCCCTCTCCTTGTTTCTCCAAGGATCGAGAACTCAATCATCTCATGGTCACTGTGCCCTAGATGGTCTCCAACCTTTACTTCCCCCACAAGTTCTTCCTGGTTCACAAGGAGCAGGTCCAGGAGGGCACTTTCCCTGGTCAGCCCACTTACCAGCTGCGTGAGGAAGTTATCCTCCACACACTCTAGGAACCTCCTGGATTGTTCCCTCTCTGCCATGTTGTATTCCCAGGAGATATCTGGGAAGTTGAAGTCCCCCACGAGAACAAGGGCGGGTGATTGTGAGAGCTCTGCCAGTTGCTGATAGAATATTTAATCACTTTCTACGTCCTGGTTTGGGGGTCTGTAATAAACTCCCACCATGATATCCGCCTTGTTGGCCTTCCCCTTGATTCTAACCCATAAACACTCTACACTGTCATTCCCATTATTAATTTATAGGCATTCATAGAGGGCCACCCCACTGCCTCTCCTTCCTTGTCTATTCCTTCTGAAGAGTTGGTAGCCATCAATTGCAGTGCTCCAGTTGTGTAGGTCTTCCCACCACATTTCTGTGATGTCAACTATATCATAGTTTTCCTGCTGTACAATGGCCTCCAGGTCCTCCTGTTTGTTGCCCATGCTGCGTGCATTTGTTTAGATCCACTTGAGCTGGGCTCCCGATTTCAACTTCATCCTTGGCCCTTTACCCCCAGGCTCATTACCAGTGGGCCTGGTTTTATCCCCTTACCCCTTCACTTCAAGTTTAAAGCTCTGTCCATGAGCTTTTTTTACTCCTGGTCAAGTACCCTTTTCCCATTTCAGGATAGGGTTTTCCCATTGTTCACAAGCAGAAATTTCTAATCTTCTATCCCTTTTCACAAGTGAAATGACAGAGTGGTTTTTAGAGTTTTTAGCATGCTAGGCAGAATAATCTATTTAAAAATTACTGTTGCCCATTTTTGATGTCATTGAGTTATGATTGAATCACCCCTAAGCATTGTTTTCCTGAATTTATACAAATTGAGCTATTCAGCCCTTCAGTAAACAGCATGTTTTCTCATCTTTATTTGCTGGCTCCTCTGGAAAGGGCATTCTGATGGATGATTATATTATTTTACCACTTGTGGGTTAACCCCAGCAGGCAGCTAAGCAGCACACAAAAAAAAAAAAAAAAAAAACCCCGAATTTATTTTCTCTTAAACTATGTTGACTGGCATTAGTTATATAATCTTTCTTTTAAAATATTTTTAAATCAAATTAACTTTTAGGTATTCCACAAATTTGCAAGGATTGACATTAAAATGTCAAATATGAATAAATGTGAAGATAGTAATTGGCCCTCTCTACCCATTAATATACTGCCATATTTTTTTTAAAGTCCTAAAGAGCTTTTTCAGTGATACAAAACTTATTCTGATTCTGCATTAATGGTCCCAATAGTCTCTCATCCAGATCTTCAGAATAATTCCAAATACCAGGGTCTTGAATTTAGTTATATGGAATGGCTGTCTGAAAACAGCTGTCTTTAGGAGATGCTTTTAAAATGTATTAAAATGAAATGAGTTTTATGAAAGGTCATATGGTGCAGAAATGCATATTTGATTACAATAATGTTTCTTTTCATCATAGACACAAATGGGCTTGTTATTCCTATTGAAGTCCCTATGATTTCATCAACAAAGAGCAAAAATGGCACTTCTATTACATTTCTGATATCCATCATTGGCTATCAGGATTTTGAGCACAAAATGTCACATGCCAAGAAGGGCTCTCAAGCTCTCTCAGAATCCCCTCTGAACCTTCCTGTTTGCTGCTCCATTTTGCAATGCACAAACATAAAACTTCCCTTGTCAGCAGCATCCTTTATCAGCAAGCCATTACAAACTACTTACAAATCTCATACATCAAGGCTAATCAGTCACAAGAGTTCCAGCCATACAATCTGCATCACCAGACCTATTTCATCTCTGTTCAAGGGTTCTCATAGAAAATAGACTTCAAGTCAATATAATGATCATAATAATCTCTGTCAGAGAGCAGCAGGATTGAAATAAAGTGCCCAAGTGAATATTTGAATATGGAGTTAACCAATTACATTAGACAAAATTGTTTCTCAAACCAATAATATTATAAAAACAATATGGCCTTAAAATATTATATTATACCTGGAAGATGTTCCCAAAGCTATGACTGATGCCTGGATTAGGCCTCCAATAAATACCCAAGGGTTCTTACGAGTGATCAGGAAGTAGAGAAGAGGTAGGACAATGACAGCATGAATTAGCAAACCGATGATAACTGTTACAGTATACATGGCAAGTTGACCACCAATCACACCCATATCTTCCATCTCAACAATTTTTCCAGCAATCAATAAGAGGATTCCAAGTGGAGCATACCTGCAAATAAGAAATCAAATTAGTATTGCACTGAAAGTAGAAATCCATCCTCCCATCCATACCTTTAGTGTTTATATGCATGCATGAATGTAGGATTTTGCTGGTAGGATGACTTCAATTATTCAGAAGCAGCCCAAGAGTTTAACTCTCTAACTCTTAACAGTTTAACCTGGATAAAACCACAGCAGTGAATTTTTCTGATAGACTCTGTTGGATTCAGGATCTGGTAAGGATTTCAAGAAGACATATAGCATGCCTTTCAGACATGTAGGAAGATGAGCTCCCTTTGGAATTCAAGTGTCATTTAAAAGCTAATTTAGCCAATTCTGTTATAATTCTGTCTGTATGAATGAAGGCTCAACCAACATAGTTGGAGACTATGCAAAGTGCTCAGTTCTATTATATCTCCAGCGTTGTTTTCCATGTTGTTGGGGAAGGAACCCACACAAAAGGCTAACTTATGATGATTTCAAGTGGGGCACTGGATAAATACTTTAGCATGAAGACATCTGTATGACAGAGGTTAGCTGCATTGTGGGGCAGCAACAAAGGTGGTATAATCTCCTTTTTCCTATCAGCAAGTGCAGCTACAGATGAAGAAGCAGCTAGTGCTGAGCATAAATCTCTAGCATAATCCTGCTGCAGCTGGACTTTTGATACAGCCTTATTTCCATAAATGTCCCCTTGTCTTTTAATACTAAGTTACTATAGAACAAAATTTATCCAGCATATCTCAATTGCACTTTCAGACATCAAATCCATGTATAAATGTCTCAGAAGTAATAATTCTCATCCATTGTTTTATCATCTTAAGTGAGCTTGTAAAAAAGGAAAAAAGATTTTTGCTTTGTATAGATGTTTCCTGTCAGAAATGGAACTTTCCTGGAAAAAATCTACTTATCTAGTATCTAGTACTACAACATGTGTGTCTGTGGTCTTGGGTAGTTTTTTACGCTTTTGGAGTTGTTTTGTTTGCTTTCTGTAGTAAAGAAGGCAACAAGACAAAATTTATTTTCATAATTAACCTTTTACTTGAAAAATAATGAATCTTCATCTTCATTGTTGACAAGACTTTCACTGAATTTCACTGAATTTTTTGGAGTTGGAAGGGACTATAGAGATCATCTAGTCCAACTCCCCTGCCAAGGCAGGACCACCCAGAGCATGTCAGAGCATGCCACTCATACATAATGTTTGCAAGAAAAGGTACTGGTTTTATTTACCTGTAGAACACAATAAAGGAAGTGGCAAAATTATGTGTAAGCAATGCAGCTACAATTCAAGAGCATACATACACACTACACAACTGCAGGAACCAGTTGTGTTGGAAACTAATGATAGCAAGGTCTTGCTGTGTAGAAATAAGATTATGGGAGAGGTTTGTCATTTTCCTTTCTTTAGTGAAGTCAGAGTAGGTCATAAGGAAACTTTGATAGCATACTGTTGTGATTTCGGTCTTTATGAAGACCTAGAATGGTTCTGTATAAGCTTGGCAAATTCTGCCATAGACCCTGATTTTTTGTGTCAAAAGCTAAACACACTGAAATAATAGGTATATTTGAGTGAATTATTGATATACAGAATTACAGTTCTTGGGTTCATTTACAAAAATAAGCTACAAGGTAGTTAAGATTTTATTGTCTGACTTCCTGCCAAACAGACTTTTGCTATCCAGTGCATGATTGTGATGAAAAAACATTGTTAGTAACTTAATATGGAATTTATCAAAGAGGCACTTACCACATTATTAGAGTGACCAATCTCATGATAGCCTCATTTAGGCTATCAAAGAAGTCTTTTAATGCCTGACCTTGCTCCTTCATGCTTCCAATTACCAGGCCAAAGCTTATTGAGAAAACCACCAAGCCAAGGGCATTCACTCCATTTACAGAACCTGGAACAGGAACTATTTCCTCTTTCATTCACATGAGGGTTTCCATTGCTTCTGACACATTACTTAATATGGAAGCCACCGTGGATGTGTCATTGGATGAAATATCTACTTCAAACATTCTCTTTTCATAGTTAGTTTTGAACTGGTAAGACAAAAAGAAAAGAAAGATAGAATTCTGTGATTTATAGCAATCAAAGGTAAAAATTTAATTAAATTATACACATTAATTTATTAATTACTATTGTAGGACATTTGATTTCTTTGTGTAATATTTGTTGGTAGAATGTACTGTTACGAAAATCTAGCTTTCCTGAAAGCAACAAAAATCCATATTCATTTCAAGAGCTAAAGTTTCACCTTTAGCTTCCAGAACTCGCTTTCTCATAAATATGTTGAAATTAAAGATGCAGATTTATCATGCTCATGAGTTTTGTGACAAAGCTATTGATTCTTCATTTGCATTTTCCCTAGTCTTCCTTTTACTGCTGATCAGCAGCGGGGTCACATTTTCCCTTGTCTTCCTTTTACCGCTGATGACTTCCTTTTACTACATATTACTGGGAAAATGTGGGTCTGCTGCTGAATGAGATAGGTGGTGACGGAGGATGCAAAGAAGGCAGAGTTACTGAACAGAGTTGCTTCAGTCTTTACTGCTAGGGCCAGCCATCAGGAACCCCAGACTCTGGAGGTAGGAGAGAGAGCCTGCATAAAGGAAGACTCCCTTGATCAAGGAGGATCAAGTTAGAGATCGTTTAACCAAAACTGACACCCACAAATCCATGGGCCCTGATGGGATGTACCCACGAGTGCTGAGGGAGCTGGCAGATGTTATTGTGAAGCCGATCTCCATCGTCTTTGAGAGGTCTCGGAGAACAGGCGATGTGCCTGAGGACTGGAGGAAAGCTGATGTCATGCCAGTCTTCAAAAAGGGCAAGAAAGAGGACCCAGGAAAGTACAGGCTGGTCAGCCTCACCTCCATCCCTGGAAAGGCGATGGAACAGCTCATCCTGGATGTCATGTCCAAGCATGTAGAAGAAAAGAGTGGTCAACATGGATTCATCAGGGGGAAATAATGCTTGACCAATCTGGTAGCCTTCTATGATGGAATGACTGGCTGGGTGGATGAGGGGAGAGCAGTGGACATTGTCTACCTTGATAACGGTGTTCCCCAGGGGCCAGTACTGGGTCCAGTCTTTTTCGATATATTCATCAAGGACATGGATGAAGGGATAGAGCGTACCCTCAGCAAGTTTGCTGATGGTAGAAGGCTGTGCTGCCATTCAGTGAGACCCGCACAGGTTAGAGAGATGGGTGGAGAGAAACATGAAATTCAACAAGGGCAAATGTAGGGTCCTGAACCTGGGGAGGAATAACCCCATGCACCAGTACAGGTGCAGCTCTGTAGAGAGAGATCTGGGAGTCCTGGAGGACAAAAAGTTGAACATGAGGCAGCAATGTGCCCTTGTGGCCAAGAAGGCCAATGGTCTCCTGGGGCGCATTAAAAAGAGCATGGCCAGCAGGTCAAGGGAGGTCATTCTACCCGTCTACTCTACCCCGGTGATGTTGCATCTGGAGTACTGTGTCCAGTTCTGGGCCCCCCAGCTCAAGAAGGGCAGGGAACTACTGTAAGGAGTCCAGTGGAGGGCTACAAATATAATCAAGGGAATGGAGCACCTCTCTTATGAGGAAATGCTGAGAGACCTGGGTCTGCTTAGCCTGGAGAAGACTGAGAGGGGATCTTATAAATGCTTATAAATATCTAAAGGGCGGGTGTCAAGAGGATGGGACTCTTCTCAGTGGTGCCCAGTCACAGGACAAGGGGTAACGGGCACAAGCTAGAACACAGGAAATTCCATATCAGCATGAGGAAAAACTTCTTTGAGGGTGACAGAGCACTGGAACAGGCTGCCCAGAGAGGTGGTGGAGTCTCGTCTCTGGAGACATTCAAAACCCGCCTGGATGCTTTCCTCTGCAATCTGCTCTAGGTGGACCTGCTCTGGCAGGGGTGTTGGACTAGATGATCTCCGAAGGTCCCTTCCAACCCCTACAATTCTCTGATTCTGTAATTCTGTGATTTTTATAAATTGATATTTTTCCCAGCAACATTTTCCCAACTGTTAAATAAATAGACTTTTTTTGGCTAGTTGAAATATTTCCATGTGCTCTGGAGTTCCCTTTACTTTTGCATCTTTTTGAATTAGAATAAATTAGATTGAAAGTAACTGAAATGTAACATGCTTCTCTTTTCCTTTGCTATGGCAAAGCGATTAATTTTCTCTGCTTTGGAATAACAAATCAATACTTTTCTTAATTAAGCACAGGATTCTACCTTAAATGGTTCCAACAGGATGACCATGAGGCAGCAGTATGCCCAGGTGGCCAATAAGGCCAACGGCATCCTGGCCTGTATCAGGAATAGCGTGACCAGCAGGAGTAGGGAAGTCATCGTGCCCCTGTACTCGGCACTGGTGAGGCCTCACCTCAAGTACTGTGTTCAATTCTGGGCCCCTCACTACAGGAAGGACATTGAAGTGCTGGAGCGTGTCCAGAGGAGAGCCACCAAGCTGGTGAGGGGTCTAGAGAACAAGTCATATGAGGAGAGGCTGAGGGAACCGGGCATGTTTAGTCTGGAGGAGAGGCAGGAAATTGGCAGGAAAAATTATCAACCAAAACTTATCGAGCAAAAAAGTGGCCATTTTTTGGTAAAGGTTATGGAGGTGAATCAGCTCACTGAGGAATCAGATGAATGCCAGACAGGGCAATACACTGAAACTGGGACTATACAGCCAGGGAAGGAGGGATGGGGTTGCCTCTTTAAGTGACAGAGACACATTAGAGCGGAAATTATCTAGAAGTTATCACTGAAGGGATTTTATTTCAGTTTTGACAGGAGTGTTAAAATATTCCCTAACATTATGCATCAAACATTTTTTAAGAAAAAAAAGGGCATGGGTATGATAATTGTCTTATATGTATATTTTTATTACTGTTTTAAAGTAGAAAAAAAGTTAGGTAAAAATTCCATAATGTAATTATGCTGGACTTGTGGGCATGAAGATTAGACAAACATAAAAAAGCAAGCTGCTTAATGAGGACTGAAATTAAAGCCTAATTTCCTACCACATTTCCTATTAATTTCCTATTGTCCCTAGACACATCATAACTGACTTTGTCCTGATTCTCCTCCATTACCCTCAGGCCCTTCTCTCGTTCCTATATATTTGACTAGGTCGAAAGCAATGATGATATGGCTATTAGACAGTGTCAGATATGTGCTGACTGGCTGAATGACAGCTGCCTGTTGGAACAGCTTAAGAGCTAAGTCATAAGCTGCTTTTCTTTCAGCATAATTTCATCAGCATAATTTCTTATTTTTTTATATGTTTCAGTTAAAAATGACAAAACATTTTTACCTGTTTAAAGCAAGCTTCCACCAGATCTGGAGGGAACATATTTCTGTGAAAAAGAAAGAACATTACATGAGAAGTAATAAAACTCTAGTAACACCTTAAGTAGTTGCACAGCTACTAAAAGAATTGACTAGCTAATTTTCAAAGGAATCCTAACACAATTATGTAATTGCGAATACAGTGAGTAGAAATTTGCATATAGTATTGTCCTGTTTAGCTTTATCAGGAGAAAATATAATAGGATTGGACATATCCTGTCAATTGCAATCTCCGTATTCAATATAGTATAGCAGGTCTGGTTATGAAACAGAATATTAGCTAAATTACCAAATGAACAAAGCTCTGTGGATCAGTGTTGACTTCAAATTTTGCATTTATTAATGCTGTCTGAATGAATAAAGAAGTTCTTAATATTTAATGCATTTATACTTCTCAAAGAATTTTTGCAGTCACGTAGCCTATAACATCATGCATTTATCACTGGATTTAGAGTCTCATCGTGAAAAAGAAATAAATATTTCTGAAGTCTGAGTATATACATATATAATTATATGCGTGCCTATACTTGTTACATATGGGGATATGCTTGTTTGCTTTCCAGAATGGTGACACTTCTGAGGGAATTTGAAGCACCCTAACTGAATAAATCATAGAATCATAGAATGGTTTAGATTGGAAGGGACTTTAAAGATCATCTAGTTCCAAACCCCCTGCCATGGGCAGGGACATTTCCCACTAGAGCAGGTTGTTCAAAGCCCCATCCAGCCTGGTCTTGAATACCTCCAGGGATGGGGCATCCACAATTTCTCTGGGCAACCTGGGCCAGGGTCTCACCACCCTCACAGTAAAGAATTTCTTTCTGGTATCCAACCTAAGTCTTCCCTCTTCCAATTTAAAACCGTTACCCCTTGTCCTGTCACTACACTTCCTGACAAAGTGTCCCTCGCCAGCTCTCCTGTAGCCTCCCTTCAGATATTGGAAGGCAGATATTAAGATCTCCCCGGAGCCTTCATCCAGCCTGGTCTTGAACGCTTCCAGTGATGGGGCCTAAGCAACTTCTCTGGGAAACCTGTTCCACTGTCTCAACACCCTCAGAGTGAAAATTTTTTCATGATGCCAAATCTAAATCTACTTTCTTCAAGTTTGAAGTCATTTGAAGTCAGGATACAGTTGGCCTTCTGGGCTGCAAGCGCACATTGCTGGCTTACGTCAATCTTCTCATCCACAAGCACTCCCAAGTCCTTCACCCTCAGGGCTGCTCTCAATCCATTCTCCACCCAGCCTGCATTTGCACTTGGGATTGCCCAGACCCAGGTGCAGGACCTTGCACTTGGCGTGGTTGAACTTCATGAGGTTTGCACAGGCCCACCTCTCCAGTGTATCCAGGTCCCTCTGGATGGCACCCCTTCCCTCCAGCGTGTCGACTGTGACACACAGCTTGGTGTCATCAGCAAACTTGCTGAGGGTGCACTCAATCCCACTGTCCATGTCTCCAACGAAGATGTTAAACAGCACTGGTCCCAGTACCGACTCCTGAGGAACACCACGTGTCACTGGTTTTCACTTGGCTACAAAGCCATTGACCACAACCCTTTGAGTGTGGCCATCCAGCCAGTTCCTTATCCACCGAGTGGTCCATCCATCAAATCTGTGTCTCTCCAATTTAGACACCAGGATGTCACAGAATCACAAAAGGATATGGGGTTGGAAGGGATCTCTGGAGATCATCTAATCCAAACCCTTGCCAGAGCAGGTCCACCTAGAGCAGGTTGCACAGGAATGTGTCCAGGCAGGTTTTGAATGTCTCCAGAGAAGGAGACTCCACCACCTCTCTGGGCAGTGTTCTGCTACCCTCAAAGTAAAGTTCCTCTTCATGTTTAGATTGAACTTTCTATATTCAGCCGTTACCTCTTGTCCTGTCACTGGGCACCACTGAAAAAAGACTGGCCCCATCCTCTTGTCACCCACCCGTATAAGTATTTATAAGGATTGATCAGATCCCCCCTCAGCCTTCTCTTCTCCAGACTAAAAAGACCCAAGTCCCTCAGCCTTTCCTCATAAGAGAGATTAGAACATCTCTAATCATCTTTGTAGCCCTTTTCTGTACCCTCTCCAGCAGTTCCCTGTCCTTCTCGAACTGGGGAGCCCAGAACTGGACACAGTGCTTCAGATGGGGCCTCACCAGGGCAGAGTAGAGGGGCAGGATAACCTCCCTCGACCTGCTGGCCACACTCTTCTTGATGCACCCCAGGATGCTGTTTGCCTTCTTGGCCACAAGGGCACATTGCTGGCTCATGGTCATCCTGCTGTCCACCAGGACTCCCAGGTCTTTCTCCTCAGAGCTGCTCTCCAGCAGGTCAGCCCCCAACCTGTACTGGTGCATGGGGTTATTCCTCCCCAGATGCAGGACCCTACACTTGCCCTTGTTGAATTTCATTAAGTTTCTCTTTGCCCAACTCTCCAGCCTGTCCAGGTCTCGCTGGATGGCGGCACAGCCTTCTGGGGTGTCAGCCACCCCTCCCAGTTTTGTGTCATCAGCAAACTTGCTGAGGGTACATTCCATCCCTTTGTCCAGGTCATTGATGAATATATTGAAGAGGACTGGACCCAGTACTGACCCCTGGGGAACACCACTTGTTACAGACTTCCAGCTGGATTCTGGGCCACTAATCACAACCCTCTGAGCTCTGTCTTTCAGGCAGTTTTCAATCCACTTCAGTGTCCATTCATCTAACCCACACTTCCTAAGCTTGCCTATGAGCATGCTGTGGGAGACGGTGTCAAAAGCCTTGCTGAAGTCAAGGTAGGCAACATCCACCGCCCTCTTCTCATGTAGCCAACCAGTCATGCCATCATAGAAAGCTATCAGGTTAGTCTGACATGACTTCCCCTTGGTAAATCCACGTTGACTACTTCTGATAGCTTTCTTTTCCTTCATATGCTCTGAGATGGCACCCAGGATGAGCCGTTCCATGACCTTTCCAGGGATGGAGGTGAGGCTGACCAGCCTGTAGTTTCCCGAGTCCTCCTTATTGACCTTTTTGAAGACTGGGATGACACTGGCTTTCCTCCAGTCCTCAGGCACATCGCCTGTTCTCCGGGACCTCTCAAAGATGATGGAGAGTGGTCCTGCAATGACTTCTGCCAGCTCCCTCAGCACTCACAGGTGCATCCCATCAGGATGCGTGGACTTGTGGATATCGAGTTCACTTAACTATTCTCTAACTTGGTCCTCCTCAACCAAGGGCAAGTCTTCCTTTGTCCAGACTTTCTCTGTTACCTCCAAGGTCTAGGACTCCTGAGGGCTGGCCTGAGCAGTAAAGACTGATGCAAAGAAGGCATTCAGCAATTTCGCCTTCCCTGCATCCTCTGTCACCATGGCGCCCATCTCATTCAACAGGGGGCCCACATTTTCTCTAGTTTTCCTTTTGCTTCCAATATACTTGAAGAAACCCTTCCTGTTTACCTTGATGTCCTTTGCCCGGTTTAATTCCAAGGAGGCCTTGGCTTTCCTTGTTTCATCCCTGCATACTCTAATGGCATTCTTGTAATCTTCCCAAGCGGTCAGTCCCTTCTTCCATTCATTGTAAACTTCCTTCTTCCACTTGAGCTTTTTCAGAAGCTCCCTGCTCAACCACCCAGGTCTCCTGCTTCCATTGCCTGATTTTTTGCTCTTAGGGATGCACCGATCCTGAGCTTGGAGAAAGCGATATTTGAATATCAACCAGCTCTCTTGAGCCCTCCTACCTTCCAGAGCCCTAACCCATGGGGTTTCTCCAAGCAGTTTCTTGAAGAGGTCAAAGTTATCCCTCCTGGAGTCCAAGGTTGAAATCCTGCTTGTTTTGCTCATACTACCTATGATCCTGAACTCTATCTTTTCATGATCACTATAGCCAAGGCTGCCCCCAACCTTTAATATTCTTCACCAGTCCCTCTTTGTTTGTCAGTACTAGGTCCAATTGGCTAATTTAGGCATTCACTGTCTAAAATTCTCCACTATTCTTCTCATGTGAATCTATATATCACTATTGTCATTATTGGTACAGAAAATATGCAATATCATAGCCATAACTGATTAAATCAGGAAAGGCATCTGCTCCTGTCACTTGCACAATTTTTCCTTCTCTGTGCATGTTTTCTTTAGTACCTTTTCCAGGGTGGATGATGACCACAATGATTATACCAATCAGTACAGCAATGATCGTAGTAGTCATGTAGTAGACTACTGCTTGGATTCCCATCTTCCCTGATGCTTTACTATCCAGGGCAGCAATTCCTAGTAAATTTAAGCACAAGGACGTTCATCTCATAAAGTTGTGAGTAAAGACTATAAACTCAGCATGATGAAAATGGTTTTGTGGGAAGAGTTTTGATGACCAGTACATTTAAAGCTACCCAAGGTAAGTTGGCCCTCTTTTGCAGCTTATACTGCCACTGTCTTCCTGTCCCACCCCTAATGTTTTCTATGACAAGAGTTACAGCTTTCTGTGCTTTGTTAACACTTGTTAAAAGCAAATATTATTGATTTGATGCAGTGTGGCACTCCCTATATTCCAGTGAGCCAATTCATGTTTTTTGATTAGCATAGTTACCATAGTCTGAAAAATGTACCTGAGAAATGCACCGTACTAAATTTGTAATGGTAAGAAAGAAAACTCAAGTAACATTGATAATGTTTGCTACAATTAATGTGTACAAATAGTTTTCTTCAATCCCTAATGGAATGACCTGAGTTTACCTCTGTCCCAAGCCATGGGAGTTTAAAATAGATTGAATGCTACTAGCTTGTTTCAGAAAATCCTTACTATTGATACCTTCTTAAAATTTCAAGTAGTCAGTAACTTCCCCATACTTAATCTGGAGGTCTACACCATCTGTCTCAAAACAGTGCTGACGTTTCTTCTTGGAATCATACTTTCAAAGTGCAGAATGAAGAAAGAGGTCAGGAAAGGTTCTCTTTGCTTTATTATCTCCTCCTATGTATCTCTATATGGCACTGCCTAATCCAAACTTCTGTGGACTGCCCACATATTTGTCTAGATGCCATCTTTGAGTGTATAGAAGATAATGAAAGTTGCCTGCCTTCTGCTCTGGGTACTTATCTCAGAGGAGAAAGCATTTAAAATAAGGCAAAAGGACTGTATGAATATAAATAATATGGAAACATAAAACTAGAATCATGGCCTGGCAAAATTAAATACAGATATGTCATACTACTGTCTATCTTCTAAAGGAGGAATATGTGCTACTGGAGTTACAGTGAAACTACTCTAGATAGTCACTGACGTAACTGAGATCAAGGCTGTGTTCCAGGCTCTGATCAAATCTTCAAAGTATAAAACCAATCACATGCTTCATACTTACCCTTTCATTTCAGCTAGGTCTTGCCTGTCCTTTCAGCAGAAGCAATTAAAGCCAGTAAGATTTGTACCCACAAAATGAATTGCAAAGGGTGATTACTAGAATTACACTCTGAATTGCTTGATTTATATGTGCCATTGTAGTGGAAGAACAAAGTGTTACAAGCACAGGAAGAAATGGAAAATGGAAATCCAACATTTGAAGCACTTGATCCTTCATTTCTCTGTTCAGATTTTCCATTAGTAAAATTGGATGATAATGCTTGTTGTAAGTTTACATTTATGTTTTGAAATTCTGTGAGGAAAATGGCAAATGCTATCAAGTAATAAATAGTTATTTTTACAAACAGGAAGCAAATCCTGTCGCCAGTCTTGTTGGTGGATGGAGTATTGCTTGGTTTTTTAGAGTCCTCAAAATAATGCAAATATAATTAGTCAATGCATAAAAATAAAATTAAGAATTGTTGGAGTCTTTCAGAACTTCTACTGAGTTGTACAATGTTTATATCAGACAGCATTTGTTACCAATTTTATTTTTAAAGTATCAGTATATAAATTAAAAAGAAGTGTAATTTAAAAAGTGAAAAATGAATGCATGCATGCTAGTCCTGTCGTCTTTATGTATTTTCATTGCTGTTTTATGTTTTACTTGCTATTTCTAAAGTAGCAGCAATGGTCTGTGTAGTTTTTTCATTTTAGCTAAGATCAACTTTAAACTTGGATCAACTTTAAACCTGAGGATGAAAAGGTAAATTTAACCTATATAGTTTGGTGAGAAGATTTGGAAATGCACAGATGTTAAATCTGCGAGTTCCCGGTATCCTGCCCTTGCCAGGTAATAGATTCAGGACCAGATGCTGTGCACTGTCAGTCTAGAGGGTTCACAGGCTGATGCCAAATTTGCCCCAAAAGGCGAAATAGAAACTGCTCAGAGACNCCCGCTTACGTTTTAACTCCCTATTTCTCAAAGACTGCTTCCTTTTGAGCGGTTTCAAGGCACATGTGCTTACTGCTTTAACTGAGCCTAATTTTCTTTGTATTCCACACCTGATACTAGGTTGAGTCTCCTATGCTCCAAAAATCACTGAGTGTAGGGAATATCTTACCATTAGAGATTACTGTGTTGAAGGATTAGGGCCTATGATCCTATTTCTTTCTTGGACTGATTTTGGGACTGAGTGGTGAATTATGTGCAAGGGATATGTCAGGGAGCAAGAGTCATGTCCTTGTCTTTATAAGCTGCTTTCCAGCTTGGTTTCCTGTTATGCATTCTGGCTGTGACTACATAGCCCCTTATTTTAGGCTGCTCAGTCTCATTTCTGCTCTTTATTATATAAATGACTTCTCAGCTTGAAAGTGGGGGACGGCAATTCCTCTCTTCCTGAGCTCTAACTGCTTGTGGGATGTATAGCAGTAAGCATTTAAAGCAGAAGGATGACAGACATAAGTATGAACAAAAGCTATATGAGGAGGAAGCAAGTTCTCACCTTAGAGAGCCCTTACTGGGGAGCTGATGGGCAGCCTTCCCTCCCACTAACATTAATGGGAACTCAGGGAACTCACAAGAGGGGACACTCAGTATCTTCCAGGGCAGAAACTGAAAAAGCTTCCAGCATACCAACAACAAGAATTATCTAAAAAATATTTAAAATCTGTTTTTAAAACATGAGAAAATGAAGGGGTTTCTTTTCATTACATTTTAAGATGTTGACAAGAATTCTCAGAGCTGAATGGGTCTCTGGAAGGGTTTCAGGTCAGGGTCTGGAAGCTTTCATGTATCACAGACCATTGTATCCTCAGTGTGTCCTTTCACAGCCAGACAGCAAAACTCCCATTGTCCCACGGGAGATGTATGTGCCCCTTTCATCCTGTTCCCTCCTCCACACAGCTTCTGGCTCCAGCACCTCTTCTGCTTCTCTTCCCCTCACCTCCTTTTCCCTGGGGAGCCTGGGAAACTTTGCTGTGCCAGCAGTCCCCATGCACATGGAAGCCTTGAAGTTGTCGAGGCAACCTCGAGTAGAGCGCCTGTAATTTCTCCCAGTGTGTGTGTGCACACAACGTGAATGGGAATGATTTTTTTATGTATTGCTGGGGAGAGAAGGAGGAAGGGAGGGAAGGAAAGAAAGAAGGGGGCAGGTGTAAGTCTGTAAAACTGCAAACAAACCCAAGCCCTTACCCCTGTCATCTCCCTTCACATACTCTTTCTCTCTCTTGAGAATTAAGTGAGGAATCAGTCACACTGTGAGTGAAATAAAGACACGACAAGGAGTTCTCCAGAGTGTCAGGACAAAAAGCAAAGCACTATGTTGTTCTTTAACAAAGGTGTTAGAGAAGAAATGAAAATATTTTAGGATGTAGGAAAGGCAGCAAGCAAGTAAGTAGGGTATTGTATGAGAAGGAGAAAGAGAGAGAAAGGATGCAAGAGAGAAGGAGAAAAAATCTAGTTAGGACAATTTGTTAAAAATTGTTAATCTGATAGTTCACCTGACTTGATCAGGGTTCTGCAAATTAGCATGAACTAAACATGTATCAGCTTTCTTGAATAGCTACTATACCGTCACTGATTTTGTGCCAATTATATATATATTTACTGTACTTAAGATTCTAGATTATACAGATTGCTAGAATTTATAAATCCAGAGTTGCTTCTATTGTTTTTAATTTTCTCAACATTGTAAGCATGCTTTACATAGTCTATGTGTAGTCTTGGATTATACTAGGGCACACTAACACAGAGGGATGATACTCCTCAGTAAGATCGAAGATAAAATACACTGAGCATATTCTCTTTAGATAACGTTTAAGACAATAATAGCTTGGATCTGCTTGTTCAAAAATAAATTCCAATTAATTATTTTAAAAGCCAAAAAGCAGAGCCTATGCTAAAAAGTCCTACAGCTTCAGAACACTTTCTTCCTTTAATTAGTGCAGAACAGCCCAATGGCCTCAAGACGTAAGTTATGAGCTATTTAAGTCTGAGATTTGAGTTTAAGCATATATCTACTTTCCTGTTACAGTACCTAAGAGTTTCTGCCTGTGTGGTTTTTTTTTTAGAAAAAAGGTATATATATATATATTTACATAATTAGAAGGAATATACATATTTACAGCAATGATGACTGATCAACAGCTGGTATGACTGAGGCCCTCTTTCTGCATGTAAACCCCTAGTCAGCAAAACATTCTTGAACTTAAATTTGTCCTTAATCACAAACTAATGTGGCCCATAACTAGCAGATTTTAAATGGGATGTTTTTCTTTATACTTACTGACCTCAAATAGTCCCGACAGTATGCCACCAAAAAACTGGGCAAGTATCAAGATTAATTTTATTTTGCTTTTCCTAAAAAAACCCAGTCACTCCTTAGGACTGATCCTAGTACCTTCAGTGATTTTATCATTCATCAGAGCAAGCAAAGCTCTGTCACTGGGGATAGGAGGTGTGCATGTGAGTATACACATATATGCATGTTGGCGTGGTTTAACCTCGCAGCCACTTGCTCACCCCTCCTTCCCTTCCAAGAAGAGTAGGGAGAAGAGGGAGAAAAGGATGGTAAAGGAAAAAATAATTCATGGGATGAGATAAAGACAGTTAAATAGAACAATATTAGAAAAGGAAAATAATAATAATAATGACACAAGTCTCTCTCCACTGCCCAGTGAATTGGCACTGTCCCAAGCAGTGATCACAAGTATCCACCCCCCCGGCTAATCCCATTTATATACTGAGCATGATGTCTATGGTATGGAATATTTCATTGCCCATTCCATGGTTCTGTCTAGGCTTCTTCTCAGCTTCTATGGCAAGCTGAAAAAAATCCTTGAAAACTATATACATTGCCTGGCAACATCTATGTATTATTGAGATTCCTTTCATACCAAATCTGAAACACAGCAACCACTAGAAAGAAAATTAACTCTGTCCCAGCTGAAAACAGGACACATTTCAGTTTGAAAGAATTAAAATTCTCAGCTACTGCTTTTCATGTGAGAAGTCCCTGTTTATGCATGCTTTTTGATGCCTTTTAAAACTTCTTGGAAAAAATAAGAAGTTTATACATTTGCTTTCCTATACTAAAATTCTTGTGTTTTGTGTAAGAGAATCTAATATTTTACTCACAATATTTTTAACTTTTGATTTCTTTATTTCTTTAAAATTACTTTTGATAAATAATGATGAAGATTTTAAATATATAAAATGATGACCCCTTTCTGAATGAGTGTGTAGAACAAACTGTCCATTCTGGTCCTCATAAATATTGACTACTGGAAATAAAAAAAGAGAGGCTTTCTATGATCATTATGAATTCTTTCCTTATTTAACATATTAGAACCAAATTTATAGCACTTCCTTGCTAATGTAGATTTTTATATAAATTTCCTTTAGATGTTTCAGACTCAGTCTTTAAAAACAAAACATTATGAACCTAACATCTTTTTATTGCTAGTTATTTTCCTGTTTATTTTTGCAGACTCTTCATTAGGAAATTGCAGTCACTTGTTAAAGACTCCTATGGTAGAATAGCAATAATGGCAACTGTTGATTCAAGAGTGTTGCCCTAATTTTGTTTCTTTAAGGTTGTCTTTCACTCTCCTAATGAAACAGGCTTAAAAAGGCTACTCCCGACCCCCTACATCCACTAAGCACTTTGTGATGAGTAAACTCTCAGTATGAGACCACGAGAACAATCCCTTTTGTGTATGTTGATGAGGATTTGTGGAAATGAATAACACTGTGCAAGGTCACAGTAAAATACACTGACAGAAAAATTCTAAGGAAAAGAAATAGTTAAGACAGTTGAAGTATTGCCTGAATTTAATTAACATGATTAAGCACTAGAGATTTATTCTGATTGCTGCTGAGCATATCCTGAGTGGAGCTATGCATTTCCCAAAACCCAAAAGTTTATATTTAAGTATATTTAAAACTTTGAAAACTGAGGCTTTCAGAAGATCAGGTCCAAAATTAGTCCAAACTCTAGATTATTATTTTTAATAGGAGTAGCAGTAAAAGAATAAAATTGCAAAGAAAAAAGCTAAGTAGCATTTTCAAAGAACTATATGCATAGGTGAAGTTAATTAATATTAAATTAATACAGCTAATGACTTCCTGAAGCTACATAAAATGTATGTCTGAAATATAGCGCTGTATGCCTTTTTGCATGAACTGATAGAACAAGCTTTCTCCAAATCTGTTTAACTTATCCTTATTTCAATATGGAAATTTAAATAATGAAATTAGATATTTTAATAATTTTTCCAGGCCTATTAGGAACATTGGACAAATATCTCACAGGAAAATTAGTAATATGATTACTAATTATTACAAAAATTATATGATGGTGATTAAACCAAGCTGACCAATGAAAGCGATGGTTTGAATATAGTAATGTAATTTGGTGGATGAGAAGCTCAACATGAGCCAGCAATGCATGCTGGCAGCCCAGAAAGCCACATCCTAGGCTGTATCAAAAGAAGTGTGGCCAGCAGGTCGAGGGAGGTGATTCTGCTCCTCTACTCTGCTATCGTGAGATCCCATCTGGAGTACTGCGTCCAGCTTTGGAGTCCTCAACACAGGAAGGACATGGACCTGTTGGAACAGGTCCAGCGGAGGGCCAGGGAAATGATCAGAGGGATGGAGCACCTCTCCTATGAAGACAGGCTGAGAGAGTTGGGGTTGTTCAGCCTGGAGAAGTGAAGGCTCTGGGGGAGACCTTATAATGGCCTTCCAATACGTGAAAGGGACTAACAGGAGATATGGGGAGGGACTCTTTATCAGGAGTGTAGTGATAGGACAAGGGGTAATGGTTTTAAACTGAAAGAGGGGAGATTTAGGTTAGATATTTGGAA
>JAHSPS010032005.1:0-11744 GCA_033628365.1 Calidris temminckii | reverse complement strand
CTGGTGGCCAAGAAGGCCAATTGTCTCCTGGGGTGCATTAAAAAGAGCGAGGCCAGCAGGTTGAGGGAGCTCATCCTCCCACTCTGTTCTGCTCTGGTGAGGCCACATCTGGAGTACTGTGTCCAGTTCTGGGTCCCCGAGTTCAAGAAGGACAGGGAACTACTGGAGAGAGTCCAATGGAGGACTATGAAGATGATCAAGGGAATGGAGCACCTCTCTTATGAGGAAAGTCTGAGATACCTGGGTCTTTTTAGTCTGGAGAAGAGAAGACTGAGAGGAGATCTCATCAATGTTAGTTATCTAAAGGGTGGGTGTCAAGAGGATGGGGCCAGACTCTTTTCAGCGACAGGACAAGGGTCAATGAACACAAACTGGAACACAGGAAATTCCATTTGATCATAAGGAAAAACTTCTTTACTTTGAGGGTGCCAGAGCACTGGAACTGGCCGCCCAGAGAGGTTGTGGAGTCTCCTTCTCTGGAGATCTTCAAAACCCACCTGAATGCGTTCCTGTCCAGCCTGCTCTAGGCGATCCTGCTTTGGCAGGGGGATTGGACTAGATGATCTCCAAAGGTCCCTTCCAAGCCCTACTATTCTGTGATTCCGTATATAGCAATCAGTTTCTGCTGCACATTCCTTTTCACGCCTTTCCTCGGCTCTGGTGTGGGTTCTTCATGGGCATCAGGAAAATCTGCTCCGTTGTGGGTTCTTCTGCGGGCTGGAGTTCTGTCAGGAAAATCTACTCTGGCATGGGTTCTCAATGAGCCACAGTTCCTTTGGGAAATATTAACCTTTTCCAGAGTGGATCATCCATGGGCTTCAGAGAATATCTGCTTTGGTGCTGTGGAGCACCTCCTCATCATCCTTCTCCTTCTCTGACCATGGTGTTCCCTCTGCTGTTTCTCACTCTTTTTTGTTCCCTCCTACTCTCCATACAGCTTTTTTTCCCCTTAAATAGTTTTTCACAGAGGCACCACCAGCACTGCTGTTTGGCTCAGCTTTTGCCTCTGTGAGTCCATTGCCAAGCCAGCTGGAACCAGCTGTGTCTGGCACAAGGCAGCCCCTTAGTTCTTCCCTCAGAGGCCACCCCTGCAGCCTCCCCACTACCAAAACTTTGCCATGTATACTAAGTACAACGCCATAAAATTTCCACAACTCTTCAGAATATATAATTGGAGTTGTGCTTTTTTGCTATTAAAAAATAAATTACAAAATAGTTTTCTATTAATACAAACACCCCTGTGTTTCTTTTAGCCACTTCAAAGGATAGAGAATGAAGTAGAACTGCTTGGAGAACATCTTCCTATAGGAAGCTTTACCTACCCTCCATCAACTCATCCACCAACACTGACTTCCTCAGCTCCTATCCAGTTCTTAACCCATGATCCTTTACACCAAGAGGTTTCATTTGGAGTTGTAAGTATTACTTTTGTACTACATCCTCATGCATGACGAGTTCAAGTTCTTGATCTTTGCTTTAAGTTATAACATTTTATTGAAAAATTGCATTTTTGCAATCGAATTTCATTAGTGGCTGCAGCTGTGGAAAGTCAGGGTGTTGTGGTTTGGGCCAGAATGGCCACTGAAAAGAATGACAGATGCTCTCACCCACCTCTCTCTCCAAGGAGAGGAGGGAGAGAGAAAAAGAGACATATGAGTTTAGAAGAAACTAAACTACTTTAATGAAATATTAATAAAACAATGGAAAGATAAGAAGGAAATACATACAATATATACAAAACCATATCAAGCTCCCAGGATGATGATCACATCACCAGCAGGCACTGGGGAAGTCCCTGACTGGACTCAGCAATTGACAGGAACTGGATTACGGATCTGGATTCAGGAATGCACAGATCAGGATCAAAGGCAGATGACAGGTTCCTCCTTGGACACTGGCCATTGAGGAAAGAGGGTTGACCCTTTGATCCCTCAGCTTTTGTACTGAGCATGATGCAGATGGGATGGAATACCCTGTTGGTCAGTTTTGGGTCACCTGTCCTGCCCTCTCCTCCCCACAGGTGTGACCCCTCTATGCTCTTCCACTCCCAACCCTCCAACAGAGCATATAACAAAGTTAGCTGACTTTGGTTGTTANAGTTCAAAGCACATTGTACTCATAGACTACTAAATAATTCTGTAAGCTAGTTGATCCCCTCAATGTTTTTTATGTTTGATCTCTACCACAGGGTACAGACAGTTTAGACAATCCCAAGGAATAAGAAAACTTGTAGTTATATTTAAAGTTTCCAGTCTATTGGAACAGCATACATACCTGAGCAAGGAAAAAACAAGTACAAGTGAACAGTTTGATGATAATGTCATTTTGGGATCTGCTATGCCTCTTCTTTCTGTTGAAATCTCCTTAAAAATGTTCAATGTAGAATGGCTACACTTGATTCTTGGATAATATTTATGATTTATACCCATGGTTACATCCTGAAGTCTACTTATGTAGGATAAAGATCTAACAGTCCTTAAAAAAAACAAACAAACCCAAAAAACCCAAATCAGGAAAATCAATTTACTCTTAATTAATTACAGAAGCATAATGAAGGGAGCCTTCTGGGTGTGGGTGTTTCTCAGTTTGAGGGGGTTTGTTTCCTCTGAACTGATAATCTGTTACAGTTTTTGAACTTCTGCACCTGATTAACCATTTCTGGAAGAGAAGGGGTGCAAGATGTAACGTTAAGGGATTATCAGTAACCTTTTAAAGTAGATCCCATCTACTGTAGTTTGGATGTGTGACATGGAATTTATTTGATTTTGTAGGTTCCATTTTTGAAATTAATACAAAATGCTGAGAAAATGAGGATTTATTTTAAAGGATGTTATTGACAGGGAGATAATCCAACTTTATCATTTGGATATAGTTTCTGACTCCGCAGTTTGACTTGCATCAAAATAGCACCAGGATATATGATTCAGTGAAGTTGTTATAGCTCTGATGTTATAGCCTCTTGCCTGTTTACTCAGGGACAGCGTGTCACAATTATTCTTGATTCATTTAATTAGATGACATTTATAGTGCTGTGGATTTTTTATTTCTATAATTGTGCATTAAACTTTGATCCATATTTCTATTTTTGGATGGAGATGCTTTTTTAACTTAAAAGAAAGAACAGAAAAATTACACTCTCTTGCCTTCATACTTGAAGAGGTTCTTTTCTGGCCAAATTCATGTTATATGGGAATTTATAGTTGGGTCTGCTGTCGATGTGGCCCAGTACTATATTGTAATTATCTTTGTTATGTGTATTATTAAAAAGGAGACAGAGGGGCAACATCATTACTCTCTACAGCATCTTGCAGAGGCTAAGTGGAGAGGGAGATCCTGATCTCTTCTCCCTGATATCTAGTGACAGGATGTGTAGGAATGGTTCAAAGCTGGATCAGAGGAGGTTCAGACTTGACATTAGGAAACATTTCTTTAACAAGAGGGTGGTCAAACACTGGAACAGGCTTCCTAGAGAGGTAGTCGATGTCAGTGTTAAAGAGGCATTTGGACAATACCCTTAATGATACGCTTTAACTTTTGGTCAGCCCTGTAGTGGTCAGGCAGTTGGACTAGACAGTCTTTGTAGGTCCTTTCCAACTGGAACTATTCTATTCTATTCTATTCTATTCTATTCTATTCTATTCTATTCTAGTGCTTGAATGCTTTTTTATTGGGGAGCTAAGTGAACTTGGTTTATTTACCTTTGTTGATATTCTATCTCTTTAAATAAGTCAAATTTAAAACCAGAAACTCTGTTCAATATTAATATTAACTCTGTGATGCAGGCTATCAAGAGATTAATTTCAGTAATAACACTGAGCTTTACTATGAGTTGTCATAGCAATATACATGGAATTTAAAAATGCAATACAGCAAGTATCAAAAAGTGGCACAATTAGTTTTCCTTTGACTCCTTTGCTTTGAATTTTAATTCTTAATTTCAAATTTAACTGTTTTACTGATTCTTAGAATTTATGATTTAAGAAGGATCAATAACATAACTCTACCTCTGCCATATGTTTGCATGCTTTCCTTCAAGAAGATGTTGAGTCTTACTGTTGTTTGCTCTTCTGGCAGATCAGTGCTTCCAGTGCCACCTGCAGTTGGACCAGCTTTCAGTTTTGAGTTGGACATGGAAGATGGAGAGGTAGAAAACTACGAGGTTGGTGTGTGAAGTACAAATTCATGAGGAGCAGAGGTTAAATCAATACATGAAATCAAACAGTCTTTTGCTTTTCAAAGACAAAACTGAGATTAAATAAATGTAATGTTTATGAAGACAGAATTTAGAAATATTTTTTCATACTAGTTTCTAACACTGAATATTAGAATCACTCTTATTTTGTATCTGTTGCCTTTCCCCAGAATCTATCCTTTCAGATTAGTGATGGTTAAATTCCTCAACTTTCCATTCTAGATGTGACTCTTCTTTTTGCATTTTGCTTTATTTTTAAATATTGAGCATAAATAATCTATTCTTCTGAATATGCTATAACTTAGTGCTTTTTATGTGCCTTGCTGACATTACAGATTAGTGTTAACATTATAGGATGAATTCAGTTAAATGTGATGTTGGCAAGAATCTCTTAATATATATTTTCTCTTGACAATAAGGCGAGTACAGCACATCACATATTTTGAAATAAAATGTCAGTGATATCTTTCTTAGATAACTGAGTTAACTTGTCCTTGCTGCTGCTCAGGCTGTTGGATTCCCATCAGATTCTGTTCAGAAAACCTCAGCTGCTGCCTACCCCTCCTCATGTATCTATTTCTCCTTCCTTCTGCTTAGAGCTGTGCATTTGTGCAGTTGCATAGCATTTAGAGTGTAATGACAAGATGTCCTATAATGCTTCTTGTGCTAGTTAGAAGAAGCATCATATTTTGGCTGACGTTGGGCTCCAGGTTTTGGGCTATTTGAATATCTGTACTCCTTGCATCTTTCATCAAATCTCTTAAATTCTGTGCTTCAGTTTCTATCAAGTTTATACTGATGCTTTTCTGGAGCCCCTCATGAGGGAGCAGAAATTATTTACATGAGGAGCACTTAGGTACAATGTTCTACCTGTATGAACAAGTACAAAATTTAATCAGAAATTGTCTCTATTCAGTTTGATGTCATGCATTTGTTTCCAAAGGTTCAGCATAAAATCGCCATGTCTCAATTCAGTTAGCCCAAGAAGTGAAATGGGAGTCAAAAGTTGTCCCTTTAAACTCATTGTATATTCCCAGAAAGCAAGTTTGTCAACATTTTCTTCTGGTTACTCACACGACTGTGTAGGGAGTGGGGGAAAGGGGGTTCATTTCCAAAGCAAAACATGTATCAAGCTATGAATACAGCTGCAGGAGTGATTAACATTTAGGTCATGGATATTTGGAAATCCAAAAGATACTATCTTATGCAGTTCAGAAGGATTCATCAATGATCAAACTTTGAAAGACATCTTTCCGTAGTCCTTGCAGTTGTAAAGAGAGAGAAGTAAGACTAAATGTCTCTTGATGGAGAGGTGGATTGTGCTACCTGGTGTGACAGTGACATGGCAGAAGAAATCACTTCTGGTAGAGCTGGAGCTTGTTTGAGCAATGAATGTTAAGAAGTCCAAATTCCTTGTTTTGTAGGCACTGCTGAATTTGGCAGAACGTCTAGGAGAAGCCAAACCTCGAGGACTGACAAAGGCAGACATTGAACAGCTTCCATCTTACAGGTTCAATCCAAGCAATCATCAATCGGAACAGACATTGTAAGTACATCTATCTCAAATTTACATACTTTACATGATGTGTAATTCCTTCAGGCTGCAGCCTCAACTAGGCAAATACTGTAACACAAGTGCTCTAAAAGCACTCAAATAAAAAAGATAAATTCCTTAAACCATTTTTCAAATCAAATACAATTTATCTTGGCTTTAAAATTCTGCATAGGCTCACTTCAATTAGATGTTCAAATTTAGTTATTCAGTATTTTTAAAAAGTTTTCCAAATTTTTGTTTAGCATGCTAGATATTAAAGGGCCATCATCAACTTGGAATTCAGCCTATATTGAAATACTTTCCAGTTACTAACATTTCTAGTGGTCCTGGAAGAGTTTTTGAGAGTCTTTGAGGCTTACAGTTATATTTTCTTATTTTAAGACTAATTCTGTTTGAAAGATCTACGTAACAGAGAAATGAGATATAGATGGGAGGCAGTAAAAGTGATATACGGTGCTGTCAAATGTTTTAAAATGAACAGAAGAGATTTTTTCTCTGATCTTCCACTTAGAGCAAACTTCAGTGTTATTTTTAACATAGTAGGGAAAAATAAAAGTACCAGAGAACTTAAGCTGATGATGTCCCTGAGGAAGAAATGTGTTTATAAAACATGTACAACAGAATATAGATGTAATTTAAGGAGAAATTTTTCATAGTAAAAAATGTGTTTGATCTTTAATCATTTATGACTTTGAGAAATACTCAAAGTAAGTTTTCTGGTTTTTATTTTAATATAGCTAAAATGAAAGTTAAAACTGAAAGAAATATGCTATAGGGTTTGCACTACCTGTTTATATCAGCAGGCATGAACTCCAGTATTTTGAATTATGGTAATACAATCTGTTTACTGCTTGGGCCAGTGAACTCCCATGGATATGAGTTTGAGCCCTCGTCTGCTTTAGAATTTGAAACCATGGTGAACAAAACAAAAGCAATTCTCATTTTACACTGGTCACTTTGAGATAGAATCATAGAATTGCTTAGGTTGGAAGGGACATTTCAGATCATCTAGTCCAACCGTCAATCTAACACTGACAAAAAACCATTACTAAACCATATCGCTAAGCTCCATATCTACCCATCTTTTAAATATCTCCAGGGACGGTGACTCAACCACTTCCCTGGGCAGCCTGTTCCAATGCTTAATAACCCTTTCAGTGTAAAAATTTTTCCTAATATTCAATCTAAACCTCCCCTGGCACAACTTGAGACCATTTCCTCTTGTCCGATCGCCTGTGACTTGGGAGAAGAGACCGACCCCTGCCTCTCTACACCCTCCTTTCAGGTAGTTGTAGAGAGTGATACAACCAAAAGTTTGATCATTGTAGATACTCTAGTGGTTTTAAAAAAAAAACTTTTGCAGACACACCTTATAAGTTGCCTATAGAATAGGAATTATTGCTATTAAATGGGAAAGTTTATAGATATTTGCTGTCTTTTTTTAGGTGTGTAGTGTGTATGTGTGACTTTGAGGCAAGGCAGCTACTTAGAGTCTTACCCTGTAACCACGAGTTTCATGCCAAGTGTGTTGATAAATGGCTTAAGGTAAATAAAATCTTTGTTGGATGTTGGATGCAATTCATAATGTCCTAGTGTGTAGTTTCATTTTTTCTTTAGTTTTCTACTGCATTTCATCTCTTGTTTCTCATTTTTAGTATTTAGGCTCTAAAGTAACAAAAAAAGGGCACAAGCTGAATTTATCTTTTTGTCATCTCCTTACATTATAGAAATATTCTTTTTCAGTGATTAAAAAAAGATATTTATTTGTAATAATAATTGGAATAGGGTCATTTAAAAAGGAATATGAGGAGAATGAGCTTCACCAGTAGAAAGTGCTCCTATAGGAATCCCTCCTATCACTATGAATTTGAATTCTTGGGGCAAATAAAAAAGTATCTATTTTTATAAGTATAAGGCATGATTGAGAGATATTAAAAAAAATACTTAGCATGAAATTATGGCTTTATGCATGCTATGAGATATTCTTTCAAAACAAGTTGAGGGGGGTGAAGACCTAGAAGCAGGACAGTGCAATAGGTTGACAGATAGAACAGCAGTGGTAGAGAAGGTGAGAAGGATAGGAATACAGTTTAGAAGGGAGAGATGGGAGAGAGCCCTGAGTAACCTGGTCTGACCTTACAGCTGACCCTGCTTTGAGCAGGAGGCTGAACTAGAGACCTCCTGAGGATCATTTCAACATGAATTATTTTATGAATTGGTATATTCTCAACAAGTTTTTCACTGAAGGGCTGAACTTTTATGCATGTTCATCTTTGGAGCTATTTAGTCAGATTGTGTGTTGTGTCTGTTACTAAAACCCTTCTCTTTCCCCCACCTCCCCTGCTCAGCTTTCAAGCTTTGGCCAAGCCTGCATGATAGATTTCTGCTCTTCTGCTGGGATAAGGGGGTAGTGAGAGCCTAAAAAGCTGTGATTCATGACAAAGAGCTAATAAGACTAGGATGCCCTAATATAGGGTACTTTTTTCCACCTCTGTCTTGCTTCTCTAGTGATGATGGGGTTCTCTGCCCATTGTATTTTTCTTTTGCATTTACAAAACTTTTAGGTCATTTTTTTAGGTCATTTTTACATTTTAAAGTAACAGAAAACGAATGCAAGCTGGGTTTATCTTTTTTATTTTGTCCCTTTTGGGTACTCTTGATCACAACAAGTGGCAACTTTATTTTGTTTCTGGGTTGCAGAAACTGTTACCATAATAAATGTATTTGTCAGTGCATTAATCTTTCTTTTATTTTTCGTTTTACAGGCAAATCGTACCTGCCCAATTTGCAGAGCTGATGCTTCAGAAGTGCATCGTGATTCAGAATGACTAATTTAAGAGCACAAATCTGTTTTGGGTGTTCCTTGTCAAGTGTATATATGAACTATTCATTGAACTTACCCATGTGGCTTCCACCATTCCCTTTACACAAAAGGGTCAATGGACATTTCTTTGCACTGTGCAATTTAATTGATTATAAAGCTCATAATTAGTCTTCACAATTGTGAGATTGCTATACTAACTATGTGATTGGAACTCCAAAGACTTTTTTTAGCTTGATTTTGTGTGTGCACTAACTTTTCCTAGTTTTTGTGTGATCATTACAGTGGACATGACATTTTAGCATGTGCTTTTATAAAAAATGGTAGCTCCAAACAGCATAGCAATCTACCTTCAGATACTGTGAGTGGGCATGAATGGGGGGGAGGGGGGTTGAAAGGATGCGTGAAGTGCACTTGTGACTGGGTGTGTATATGTTTGAGAACATATATACCAGCATGTACTAAGAATGTATGTATGTAGTATTAATTATGCTGCAATGTATAATCTTATGTTATTTAAACAGTACTAGTACTGTACACTGGTTTCTTTCCTTGTATTTGGAGTCACACACTGAATACAGAGAGTGCTGCAATTATAGACATTTAATAGTTCCTCCCCAATATACTTAGTGGTATAAAAAGACTTTTTTACTTGCTATTCAAATAGATGTTATGCTTCCCCTTTATTGGAGGCTTTTACATGTACCTCTAAAGAGTATGTTCATTACTCAGTATGTGAGTAACCTTGGGTTTTTACACACAATGGGAAATCCAGATTTCACTATGACAGGTTTACTGGTTATTTTATTGATATAAAGTTGCAATATTGCATAACTCAGTTAACAATGATAACACTTCCAATTGGTGACTTTAATGATAAAGCTTTTCTGTTCTCCTTCTTGATTCTTCTAGATGGGTTTTATTTACGTTCAGTTGATTTCAGATTAGACTTGAGTTTTGAAGATACTGCACTTTGTTCTCCTCCTCCAAAAGGAAGCTGAAAAGGTGCTGAGGGTCTTGTGCAAAGTTTCTTCACTTTTACCATTACACTTGCTAAGTATGTACTCCTTTAGTATATAAACATTGGCTTTAATCACTTATGTTCTTTGTTTACAGGAGAGTTTGTATACAATTAAAATAACTGATATGAATTTATTCCTGTGATTTAATGAACAAAATAAAATTTTTAACATTTTTTCAGAGAAGTAGAACTTTCAATTTTTGTGCTTCAAAAAGGATGGGTGGTGGTCATTCACTGCTAGAACACAGTTGTAAGGTGTTGCTTATTAGCCTTCAGTATTTTCTGATAGGCTTGGCATGACAAAATTTCCGTTATTTCTTTTTATGTCAAGTCTCCAGAATGTTCCACTGTAGAAGAGTAAATTAGTACACCATTCAGAACAAATAATGCTGTGAAATGGGAGGTAACTTTCATTTGATTGCCTTTCAAATAATATTGTAGTTGTGTGGCTGAAAATATTGACTGCTTTAACACTTCAGACTGTTAAGAACTTAAAGATGTTTCAGTGAAATAACTGGATCTAAACATAACATAGTTAATCAAGGGATGTGATTTTTGGCATCAAAATGTTTTCTCCTAAATTTGGTATTAATACCTTGGTTACAATAGGACAAGTGACACAACTACCAATATTGCTATAACTTGTTGCCAGTCTAAGCTTTGTTCGTTCTTTGTCATTTCTGATGCTTTTGCATGCTGCTGTGCTTGAGTATCAGTTATATTTTCAGACAATGTCATGTTTTCTATGGCACTTATCCTTCTTTGAGGGTTCTACAAACCAATGAATTACAGCTATTGTTTTTGCTTGTTTCAGATGCTCTTGTCTTTTAGTTACACAAGCAGTACACAAAACTTCAGTATGTCCATACTTGTCAATAAGTAAGAATGCTAAATAAAAATATACTGTTATATCAATTTCAAAATACTACAATTTCCCCTCTCCCCCAGGAACAAAAGAATGGACTCCTCACAATAAAATCAAAAAAACTTAAATCACCTACAGTAAACTTTATTTTTTTAGCAAATTAAATCATGTGGCTATTTTAAAAAGTGTGTGCTGTATATGTCTTAAGGTATACTTAAGGTCTCTAATATATCTGAGAAAACCCCCAGCCCTAGCTGTACAGATGTAAACATAACAAACACTACCACACTCAGTATTCACTTTGAAGCATGGAAAGAAGGCACTTGTTCTAAACTAGATATAAATGTGTAATGAACAAGGCACACTTCATGAACACCAAGAGGAAAGTAGTCTTCTTTCTGTAACTGGAGTAATGTTGGTGTGTAATGTTGCTTTTTTGCCAGTAAAACACAGTGAGGCAGCTGAAGATTTAGGAGATGGAGTATCTAATTAATTTGGTAAAACACCAAAAAGTTACTTGTTGCACTCCTTTGGCTAATCTCTTCTGGAATATTACTTCTGTTTGCATGGCACTCTTGCAGATGTGTGCAGACTTGCTTCCTGTGGTTAGTATGTATAAACAGCACACGTGCATGTGTTCCGAATCAGATCAGACCAGTTACAACCAAGTATATTATGGCTGTCAAAAGAGAAGGGGAAGGTGATTTATGCTCAGCTATTAACTGCCACGTGATGTGCACATTTGTGTCTATAATGTCACAGCCTGTTGTGGTGCTTGATGGTACCAGAATCCAGCAAGACATTAAATAAATGTTCATTGCCTTCCTGCCATACTTACCCAATGGTGAGCAGAGAGTGTATATTAATGGTTTATAATATTAGCACCTGTTGGGTTTGGGGTTTTTTAGGGTTTGGGGTTTTTTAGCAAGAGCTATCAAGATAACTTTGACCTGAGAGAGAGAGATGCTTAAAGGTTTACAGATGTATCCAAGGTCTCATGTTATCATTTTCTTTCCAGATATCTTACTGTGCTAAGTAAACCTTTTTGTTGTGTGGCTTCAGTAAAGGTTCGTGAATGTGATAACAAGATGTGTTAAGAGCTGAGAAGTATTTGGAATGGCATTTACCAGCCTTTGTTTTACTTTGGAAAACACATTTTTGACTGAGATATATCTAGACTCCTATAAATGAGCTGTGTGGGTGTTGTGGTTTGGGCCGGAATTGGGCCGAAATTTCAGAGAGCAGGGATACAACAAGGAAGGCTAGGGAATGCTTGGAATTAAACCTGGC
>JAHSPS010032004.1:0-16194 GCA_033628365.1 Calidris temminckii | reverse complement strand
CTTTCAGTTCAACAACTGGAAGCGGCGGCCGTAGTGCTGGCATGTGGACTGTTCCCAACGGAACACCTCAACATAGTAACTGACTCAATGTTCATAGCCAAGCTTTGCTTAGCCATGTCAGGGCCCGGCGTGTCGACATCTACAGCAGCTCAAATGCTAGAAGAAGCACTTTTTTCCCGAAAAGGTACCATATCGGTCATCCACGTCAACAGCCATGACCCAATTAAGGGTTTTTTCCAAACTGGTAACGACAAAGCAGACGCCGCAGCTAAAGGAATGTGGACACTAAGAGATGCCCGTCAACTACACGAATCCCTCCACATAGGAGCTAAAGCGCTAGGAAAGAGAGGTGAGATTTCAGTCACTGACGTGAAACACATAGTAGCTACATGTCCCCACTGTCACAAAGTACCACTGTGGTCCGGTGGAGTTAACCCCAGAGGTCTCAAAGCCTCCGAAGTGTGGCAGACGGATTTTACCCTCTGTCAGTTACTGAAACCTCGAGCGTGGCTAGCGGTAAATGTAGACACATATAGCGGGGTGATCGTAGCCACACAACACCTTAAGACTGACTCCAAATCCACCATCCAACACTGGCTAACAGCCATGGCGTGGCTCGGCGTCCCTAATCAGATCAAAACAGACAATGGTCCAAATTTTATATCCAAATCAGTCCAAACATTTGCTCAGAAATGGGGTATTACTCTAATACACGGCATTCCGTATAATAGCACAGGACAAGCCATAGTCGAACGAGCAAATCAAACTCTGAAATCTAAATTAGAAGTGTTAGCGAAATCAGAAGGTTTTACCAACACTGTTCCCCCAAAAGACCAGGAACGCTTGCTAGCGACTGCTTTATTAGCACTAAACCAGTTCCCCAGGGGAGAAGAGGTGAATAGCCCCACCCAAAAACATTGGGCCGCTCGAGTGCTAGAAGAAGGCCCGTTAGTCATAATCAGAAATGAGCTAGGGGAATGGGAACAAGGGTGGAGGCTAGTCCTCACTGGGCGAGGGTATGCCGCTGTCAAAAAAGATGGAAAAGTTAAATGGTGCCCGCTTAAGTCTATTAAACCGGACCTCCAGAATAAAACTAATGAAAACTGAGTTTCTGTTTACAGGACCACATCATCGGACGCCCCCGCAACCCGTACACCCCGGTGGCGAGTGAAGATGACAAACCGACAAACATCCTGTCTGAGCCTGAGAATCCCACACTGACAGAAACCAAGCGATGGCAAAACAACCCCCGCAAGGGGGGGCTGCGATGCCTTTGTGTGATTCTGATTCTAAAGCTTGTCGCCATAGAGCAGGTAAAATCAAACCACTTTCACCACCAGCCATTTAAATGGTCCCTCCTTCGACCTGAGAACAACCACGTTATCGCAACCCAAATAACGTCAGGTGCGCCAAGTTTTACTGCCCCTCTGTGTCAGCTTGTCCTGAGACCCCGATGTTGGGAATACCTAGGATTTTACATGTGTCCCAGCTCGAATCCTGGGAAAGAGTATTGTAACTACCCTGACCAATATTATTGTAGCCATTGGGGATGTGAGACCATAGCCCCTGCTTGGATACCAGGCAGTGGTAGAGACAAATACCTGAAAGTCCAGTGGGGTCCATATGGGTGCAATTCACCACAAAAATGGCAAGGGCGCGGAAATTGTAAATACCTCTTCTTAAACGTTACCGAACCCCAAGAGGACAGTTGGTTACTTGGAAGAATTTGGGGAATAAGGTACACAGAGCCAGGGACAGACAAGGGTGGCTTAATCCTCATAAAAAAGGAGGTTGTCCCGAATGATCCACTACCAGTAGGCCCCAACCAAGCAGTTGTTAATAAAGTGGTCCTGACAACCCCCCGTCAGGACCACGTGACTGAAAAGGCCAACATCCAGAAAACATCAACAAAAAAACATACAACCACACTTGTAACAACAACAACAGAAAAACACACAACCACACCTGTAACAACACGCACTACCAAAATCCCTTACGGGGATCCTCTCTGGAAAATGATGCAGGCTAGCTACCAAGTATTGAACAAAACTAACCCTAACCTTACAGAACATTGCTGGTTGTGCTACGGAGTAAAACCACCCTTTTATGAGGCAGTAGGAATAGGTGACACACCAACACAGGTAAATGGCACAAATCCGGCCCAGTGCATATGGAACACAGAGAAGCAAGGCATTACGTTAGCACAGGCAGTGGGAAGTGGCGTGTGTGTAGGCAAAGTCCCAGAGCACAGGGAACAACTGTGTGCTAGTAAGGCGCAATACAAAACCCCTGCAAAATGGTTGATACCGGCCGAAAATACCAAGTGGGTTTGTTCCAGTATCGGAGTTACACCTTGTCTATCGTTGGAAAAATTTGATAAATCCACAGAATATTGCGTCCAGGTATCCATAGTCCCTAAAATCTTTTACCATCCTGAGGACTTTGTCTACAACTCACACATTACCCCAGAACATCATCTGACAAAACGAGAACCCTTCACAGCACTGACCGTAGCTACTCTAATGATTATAGGAGGTGTGGGAGTAGGTACAGGAGTAGCATCCTTAGTGCAACAGAGTAAGGAATTCAGCGCCCTGAGGGTGGCAGTAGATGAGGACCTGGCAAGGATCAAACAATCAATAACGGCATTAGAACAATCAGTTAGATCATTATCTGAAGTAGTGTTACAAAACCGAAGAGGATTAGACCTGATGTTCTTTCAGCAAGGGGGAGTGTGCGCTGCACTAAGAGAAGAATGTTGTGTCTACGCGGACCACACCGGAGTAGTGAGGGACACCATGGCCAAATTGCGAGAAGGACTAGAAAAACGGAATAAGGAACGAGAGGCGCAACAAAGCTGGTATGAATCATGGTTTAGCCATTCACCATGGTTAACCACCCTGATATCTACCTTGACGGGGCCAGTCATAATGATCATGGTGGTGTTGATCTTCGGACCCTGCATACTAAATAAGCTCGTGGCGTTCGTCAGAAACCGACTGGAGAAGGTTAACATTATGTTGGTAAACGCCGACAACTACTTTAAGAATGTACTCACCCTGTGGTACCCCTAACTATCCCTACTAACCCCAAGTTATTCCTTTTTTTTTACTACTAATTACCCCACCACCACCACCACCCTCCTAATTCCCACCTGTCCACTGTGCCTTATGTCTTCTACTCAGGTCTATGATGTAAACTTTTCAAGACTGTTCTAGAGTATACAACTAACACTAGAAAAATTCTTGTTAAAAATACTGTATCTTAACTAATTCAATTATGCATAGGAAGGGGGGAAATGTAGGTAGCTAGGGTCTGGCGGCCGGAAGATATCGCGCTGTACGGAAAGGTAGGACCCCTCTCCAGGTAGCCAATAGTGTCCAGCCCATGATGTAAGCAGACGGAAATGACATTGTAAACCAAAAGCTATAAAATGCCACACCATTTGCCAATAAACGCCATTTGCCGTCCACCACATTGGTGTCTGTGAGCTGATGGACCGAGCGGCCTGGGGGTGGCCGCCGTGCCGTTCCTGAACCAGGTCGCCACGCCTACTACAGGCAACACTATGGGGACGGATGGGATTCACCCAAAGGTTCTCAGGGAGCTGGCAGGAGAGCTCACCAAGCCTCTCTCCATTATCTATCAACAATCCTGGTCAACAGGAGAGGTGCCAGATGACTGGAAGATGGCCAATGTGATGCCCATTTACAAGAAGGGCCGGAGGGAGGATCCCGGAAACTACAGGCCTCTCAGCCTGACCTCGGTACCAGGAAAGATCATGGAGAGGATCATCCTGAGTGAGCTCTTAAGGCAAGTGCAGGGCAGCCAAGGGATCAGGGCCAGCCAGCATGGGTTTATGAAAGGGAGGTCCTGCTTAACCAACTTGATCTCTTTCTATGACCATGTGACCCGCTTTCTCGATGAGGGGAAGACTGTGGATGTTGTCTACCTGGACTTTGGTAAGGCCTTTGACACTGTCCCCCACGGCATTCTCCTGGAGAAATTAGTGAATCATGGCATAGACAAGTGTACCCTCCGCTGGATAAAAAACTGGCTGGATGGCCGTACCAGCGAGTTGTGATTAACGGAGCTAAATCTGGTTGCCGGCCGGTCACCAGTGGTGTCCCTCAGGGCTCAGTTCTGGGGCCAGTCTTGTTCAATATCTTTATTGATGATCTGGACAAGGGGATTGAATGCACCCTCAGTAAGTTTGCAGATGACACCAAACTAGGTGGGAGTGTTGATCTGCTTGAGGGTCGGAAGGCTATACAGAGAGATCTGGACAGACTGGATCAATGGGCCAAGGCCAGTGGGATGAGGTTCAATAAGGCCAAGTGCCGGGTCCTGCATTTTGGTCACAACAACCCCGGGCAACGCTACAAGCTTGGGGAGGAGTGGCTGGAAAGCTGCCCAGCAGAAAAGGACCTGGGGGTGCTGGTGGACAGCCGGCTGAACATGAGCCAGCAGTGTGCCCAGGTGGCTAAGAGGGCCAATGGCATCCTGGCTTGTATCAAGAAAAGCGTGGCCAGCAGGAGTAGGCAAGTCATCATGCCTCTGTACTCGGCACTGGTGAGGCCTCACCTTGAGTACTGTGTTCAGTTTTGGGCCCCTCACTACAGGAAGGACATTGAAGTGCTGGAGCGTGTCCAGAGGAGAGCCACCAAGCTGGTGAGGGGTCTGGAGAACAGGTCCTATGAGGAGAGGCTGAGGGAACTGGGCATGTTTAGTTTGGAGAAGAGGAGGCTGAGGGGAGACCTCATTGCCCTCTACAACTACCTGAAAGGAGCTTGTAGAGAGGTGGGTGTTGGCCTCTTCTCCCAAGGGAATAATGACAGGACCAGGGGAAATGGTCTAAAGCTGCAGCAGGGGAGGTTTAGATTAGATATTAGGAAGAATTCCTTTACTGAGAGGGCAGTCAGGCACTGGAACAGCCTGCCCAGGGAGGTGGTGGAGTCACTATCCCTGGAAGTATTTAAGAAACGTGTAGACATGGCTCTTCAGGGCATGCTCTAGTGCCCAAGATTGTTGGGTTTTTTCTTGTGTGTGTGTATGGTTGGACCCAGTGATCTCAAATGTCCCTTCCAACCATGAATATTCTGTGATTCCGATACAGAGTAAAGTAGGGTTTATATATGTTACAATGCAATTGCATAGACCAATCAAATTACTCATGTTAAGGGGGCAGGCTAATCAGTTACTATTGTTCACATAATTGGTATGTACTTGTCCCATGCAGAATGAGTACATGCTTGTCCCATGCAGGTGGCGTGGATGTATGGTGGGTGGTCTGTTAATCTTCATTGTTCTAAACTGATGTCCCACGTGGGGAGGAGGGGGGGAGTTATACTGGATTCTGGCCTGTTTTTTTTTAAAGGTAAATCTTCTATTATTTTATTGTCAGTATGGGGCATCCTCAGACAGTAAGAGCTGGCTTAGGCTGTGTCTTCAGGTCACATCGATCCTGAGGTAAAAGCTCATAGCCTCAGATAGTGTTCATTCTTCTGTCAAGTCATATCACAGTTAGTACCTTGCCTTTCACAATTTCAAGAAAAACTTTTGCATAATTGGTGGATGGGATTGAAAAATTAGTATCTTGATTTACTAAGTGCAGCCAGTGATGCACTTCTTCCATTTGGATCTACATCCCTTTCAGAGGTAACTTTTTCAGCTATGACAACCATTAAAACCAAGTATTGAAATAAACTCAATGTAGAACCAGACCTTCGAACCACTGTATTACAAAGTGATAAACCAAGATTTTAAAAAATAATGAGTATTGACAATAATTTTTAGTGAGAGCAGAAAGGTGGTTTTGTACCGTTAATAAATCAAATAATTAAAAAAAGTTTATTTCATCTTTTCTTTTTATTTCTATTTTTTGTACATTTTATAATGTACATAATGTATTAGTACAAAAGTATATGTATATACATTATAAATGAATACATATACATATATTGGGGTGTGTGTGCTAAAATTTTTTTATTGATAGGGGTGTGTGATCAAAAAAATTTGGAGATCACTGCTTTAGATATCTGGAGGAAACTTCATGATCTCAGGCCCTGATACTTATGGGGGTGTACTGGCTTTGCATAGTGGTGGGGCTTTGGTAGTGGTGGGGCTACAGGAGTGGCTTCTGTGAGAAGATGCCAGAAGCTTCCCCCATGTCTGATAGAGCCAATGCCAGTCAGCTCCAAGACAGACACACTGCTGGCCAAAGCTGAGCTAATCAGCAACAGTGGTAGCACCTCTGTGATAACATACTTAAGAAAGGAAAAAAACTGCGGCACAACAGCAGCTGGAAGAGAGAGGAGTGAGACTATGTGAGAGAAAAAACTCTGCAGACACCAAGGTCAGTGAAGAAGGAGGGGGAGGAAGTGCTCCAGGCACCAGAGCAGAGATTTCCCTGCAGCCCGTAGAGGACCCCACGCCCAAGCAGGTGGATACATCTGAAAGAGGCTCTGACCTCATGGAGAGCCCATGCTGGAGCAGGCTTCTGGCATGACCTGTGAACCCGTGGAGAGGAGTCTATGCTGGAGCAGATCATCTGGCAGGACTTGTGATCCGATGCAGGCACATCCGCAGCACAGCTAGGCAATCACAGCGAAAAGGGGCTTTTCCCGAGCCTTTCCAAGGTGTGGAAAGACCAGGGCTGCACAGATAGCCAGCAGCTCGCACAAGGGCTTCTGACGAGGTGGGGACGGGGCCAGCAGCAACAGGTAGCCAGCCCTACTCCCCTAAAAGGCAGCTCTAGGGAGGGCAGGTGTGGCAGATTGAGCAGGAAGCTCAAGAGGGGAGTTAAGCTGGTGAGAGGGGTCTTAGCTATGGTCTCTACTCAGCAGAAAGCTACGTCCTCTGCACTTGCCAGAGCAGATGTAGCCACACAGACTGAGCTCCCATGGAAACGTGCAGCCACCCAGGTCTTGGGCTGCTGGGAGTGCCTCAACCTTTCATGGCTAATGGATGGTAGTAGGGATGACAGCTGTGTGAGGTGTGATCAGGTGGATGATCTGCTCAGCCTGGTGGCAGAGCTAAGAGAGGAGGTAGAAAGGCTAAGGAGCATCAGAGAGTGTAAAAGAAATAGATTGGTGGAATCATGCTCTGACCTCTCTGAGAGAGAAACAGAGGGACAGACACCAAAAAAACCCCAAGATCAAGGAGATCCCGTATCCTCCCCCTACCAGGCTGAAGGTGGTGTCCAAGTGGAGAGCTGTGAATGGAGACAAGTCCGTGCTAGGGGTGGCAAGAGAACCTCCTCCTTGCCCACCTCCCCTTCCCAGGTGCCTCTATACAATAGTTATGAGGCTCTGGATGATGTAGGCCAGCCCATGGATGATGTAGAAGACTGTCCAAATACAATAGAGGAGTTGCCAGGACCATAAAGGCCTACCTTCTGTATAATGACCACCTCCAGGAGGAAGAAGAGATGGGTTGCAGATGTGGGTGACTCCCTTCTGAGAGGAATAGAGGGTCCAATATGCTGGACAGACCCTTTTTTTAGGGAAGTCTACTGCCTCCTTGAGGCCCGAGTTAGGGACATCACTAGGAAACTTCCTAGCCTGGTACAGCCCTTGGACTATTACCAATTACTGCTCTTCTATGTGGGTGGCTACGAACTGGCAATGCGTAGCCCAAGGGTAATTAAAAGAGACTTCAGGGCCTTGGGATGGCTAGTGAGGGAATCTGGGATGCAGCTTATCTTTTCTTCTCTTCTTTCATTTACAGGCAGTGACACTGAAAGAAGCAACATGCTCAGTCTCTCAGCCACGTGGTTCTGTGGCTGGTGTCACCACCACAATTTTGATTTTTTTGACAGTGGGATGGCCTCAAAGGAAGGCCGCCTGGAGAGCAGCACAAAGGAAATGCAGCCACTCCAGCCAGTAAGTCAGCTTCAGGTGGCCCTCATCAGAGGCCCAACTTAAGTGCCTCTATGCAAATGCACATAGCATGGGGAACAAACAAGAGGAGTTAGAGACACGTGCATGCCTCCAGGGCTATGATCTCATTAGCATCACAGAATCCTATGACTGGAGCGTTTGAATGGGGGGATACAGGCTTTTTAGGAAGCAGGGGAGACAAGGAGGGGGTGTCACCCTCTATATCAATGACCAGCTGGAGTGCATGGAGCTCCACCTGGGGATGGATGAAGACCCAACCAAGAGCTTAAAGGGAGGGCAGGGACAGGTGACATTATAGTGGGGGTCTGCTACAGGCCACCTGACCAGGATGACTGGGTGGATGAGGCCCTCTATAGAAAGATAGGAGCAGCCTCACGTTCACAGACCTTGGTCCTCATGGGGGACTTCAACCACCCTGATATCTGTTGGAAGGACAACACAGCAGGGCACAAGCAATCCAATAAGTTCTTAGAATGTGTTGATGACAACTTCCTTCTCCAAGTGGTAGAGGAGATGAAGAGAGGAGCCATGCTGGACCTTGTCCTTACCAACGAGGAGGGGCTAGTGGGGAATGTTAAGATCAAGGGTAGCCTTGGCTGCAGTGATCATGAAATGGTGGAGTTCAAGATCCTTAGGGCAGTGAGGAGGGTGTGCAGCAAGCTCACTACCCTGGACTTGAGGAGAGCAGACTTTGGCCTCTTCAGAAACCTGCTTGGTAGGGTACCATGGGATAAAGCCTTGGAGGGGAGAGGGGCCCAAAGAGTTGGTTAGTATTCAAGGATCACCTCCTCCAAGCTCAGGAGCAATGAATCTCAACAATGAAGCCTGTGGGAAGGACCCACGTTGAAGAAGTTCATGGAGGACTGTCTCCTGTGGGTGGGGCCCCATGCTGGAGCAGAGGAAGAGCATGAGGAGGAAGGAGGGGCAGAGATCACATGTGATGAACTGACCATAACCCCCATTCCATCCCTTTGTGTCACTCGAGAGGAGGAGGTAGAGAATTCAGGAGTGAACTTGAGCCCAGGAAGAAGGGAGGGGTTGGGAGAAGGTCTTTTAAGATTTGATTTTATTTCTCATTATCCTACTCTGATTTGATTGGTAATAAGTTAATTTCCCCAAGTCGAGTCCGTTTTGCACGTGACAGTAATTGGTGAGTGATCTTCCTGTCCTTATCTCGACACACGAGCCTTTTGTTATAATTTCTCTCCCCTGTCCAGTTGAGGAGGAGGAGGAATGATAGAGTGACTTGGTGGGCATCTGGCATCCAGCCAAGGTTAACCCACCACAGGAGTGTTGTCCTAAAGTGGGGTTGTTTACCTGGTCTGCAAGATGCTAATGTACACACAGAGCAGAGGTAGTTATTTAAATAATTTCTGCACAGAGATGGGTGCTAGGTGGTAATCTACAAAGCTAGTGCCTCTTCAAGGGTATATTCATTAGCAAGGCATGCATTCTTTATACAAAGTGTCCTGTTTCACAAGGTCTTGTAACCTTTATACAGCTCTTTGCTCTTGCTCAGTGAGAGATTCTACCTTCTAAAGTACATCAGGGGGACACATAGATGCTGGGCATGCAATATGGCTGGATACAAGTGAGTTAGGAGATTGCTGGAGGGTATGTCCTAGTTTGAGATAGAACAAAACCAATTTTCCTCTTCAGTAATTTTACTTTTCAGTTAAGTCTCTTCTAACTGAATGCACTCTCTGAAATTAATGGTATGTTTTTCCAGCAGTGTCTGCTTCTAGCAGATAATGTCTGATGTTTATAGTTAATACTGTCTGTGGGAGTGAAGCATTACCTACAGTAGAGGAATATCAAGTTAGGGATCACTTAACCCCCTTAAACATGCAGAATTCCATGGGACCAGATGGGATGCATCTGAGGGTGCCGAAGGAGCAGGCCAATGTCATTGTGAGGCGGGTCTCTATCATCTTTGAAAGGTCATGGTAACTCGGGGAGGTTCCAGATGACTGGAGAAAGGCAAATGTCACACCTATCTTCAAGGACAGCATGAAGGAGGATCCAGGGAACTGCAGCCCGGTCAGCCTTACCTCACTTGCCAAGAGGTTTATGGGGCAAATCATAGAATTATGGAATAGTTTGGATTGGAAGGAACCTTTAAAGGTCATCTAGTTCAACCCCCCTGCAATGAGCAGGGACATCTTCAACTAGATCATCAGGTTGCTCAGAGCTCCATCCAACCTGATCTTGAATGTTTCTAGGGATGGGGCATCTACCACCTCTCTGGGTGACCTGTTCAAGTGTTTCACCACCTCAAAGCCATGTCCAGGTACATAAACAACAAGAAAAGGTGATTTGGAACAGCCAGCATGGCTTTAACAAGGGCAAGGGTATCTGATCAACCTGATAGCTTTCTATGATGGGATGACTGGCTCTGTGGACGTGGGGAGAAGAGTGAATGTAGTTTGACTTAAGGAAAGCCTTTGGCACTGTCTCCCATAGTATCCATAAAGCCAAGCTGGAGAGAGATGGTTTAGATCGGTGTGCTATAAGGTGGATGGACAATTGCCTGGATACTGGGGAAAACACTATTTAATATCTTATTTAATATCTTATTTAACACCTTATCTTTGATACCTTATTTAATACCTGGTTGATGGGACAGAATGTACCCTTTTTGAGTTTGTGGATGACACCAAATTGGGAGGAATAGTTGATATGCTGGAGGACATGGCTACTATTCACAGAATCTCAATAAGCTGACTACGTGAGCTGACAGGAACTTCATCAACATTAACTAAGGCAATTGCAAAGTCCTGTTAGGCTAACAGGAAAAGAAATGGCATGTGATATGCCATGAGCTTATTGTCATCTTCTTGCTTTTAGAGCGCAGAGTCTTTTGCCAACAAGTCATCTGTGCTGTGATCTGTCCAGAGTGCAGGCCTTCTGGTTGTGACAGAAACACATTCCTGAGTTTCACATGTGAGAACAGTGCCCTGGGAACTATGTTCTTCGTTATCCAGACAAACTATTCTTTTAACCCTTGTTCTGCTGCTTCTTACAGTGTTTTCTCTCACACACACACATTTGCATTCATATTTCATTCCTACCAATGTTCACATTTTTGTTTCAAATAAATACAGCCCCCCTCTTGGTTCAGAGAATGTCCTCATTGGAATGAATGATATTAGTATATGGATTCATTGTGATTCTTTTCAATATATTGGTCATCTGGGCATCCCAATGCGTTTGCCTTTTCTTAATCAATCTATGATCTTCAATCATATTATTCATAGCATGAAAACATGCAAAGCAGTGTAGAGTATATCACAATATCATTGGTATTGCTATTACCATTTCTTCCAAAGCACAATAGCTGTTGGTTTTCTAACATAATCTGAAGTTTCCCCTCTTGGTGTCTCTTTATTAATGTTTTTAGCTTCTTGTTCTATTTCTTGTGATTCACTAAGAAGTTTATTCCAATGATGTAATGTACCAGTGCTAGTGTTCATTATGATCTCAGGAAGAAAGGCACTCAGACTCTGCAAGGCATTGATTAAAATATCATTTATTTGAGCTAACATTAGAAGGAAAAAGAGAATAAGGAGAATATCTCCCTTCAGATGGTGGGAACCCTGAGTTGTGGAGCATGATCTCCAATCAGGGCATGGCATGTTGCATAGATCCCAGCCACAGAAAGGTTCCCCAACACTTTGGTCTTTAGAGTTCTTACAGGATTTTCTTACATGAGACCAACTCTAATAATCATTTTTACTGTCAAGCAAAAAGATGTTCACATGAGAACATGCTGCTTTACTTTTAAATAAAGACAAGGACATGCAGGTGCTCTAATCTCTGGTGCCAACTGGGAGCTGCCTACAAGCTCATCCATTACAATTAGCTGACTAAGTTTATCCTGTGGAGAAGGAATATGTACAGCACAACACAGGATACACTAAGCTATAAGTGCACACTTACAGTAGAGCACACTAAGCTATAAGTGCAGCACAGCACAGGCCTGGGCCTGAGTCTGCTCAGGTTAACTGTTATGTAGATCACTAACTCTTCAATGTACAGTAGTCTCCTGGTTAGGAACACTACAAGTGATCCCAGACTTAATCCCAGTACAGTGATTTTGTATGTTATATTACTCTGAATATACTATAGTTGATGCATGACATGTGTGGACATTGCAGATGTTTCACCCCTTATCTATACACATGAGAAAAATTGCACATACATTTTTTAACAAGGGTTTCAGTTTTCTGATGCAATCCCTACCAAACTGGATACAGGGAAACAACACATATACATCCATTTCCAGTAGCATATATGTGAGAATCATTAACTGGTAACATGTGTAAGCAATTTTTGCCTCATTATTCCATTCCATTTCCATGACTGGAATTTAAACCAATCTGGTTTAAACTCTATGTGTTTAGGTGATTGATATTTTTATAGCAAGAAACAATTACATTGGCTGTTTGCTATCATCTTGTTAGTCTCAACTGCTAACAGTTTCATTTGGGTACAAGCTCTATCAATTCTAGTAACATTTCTCCACTCAATACTTTTCCTTTTCTTATGTTAAAAATTTTCATTGCTTTTGTTCACATTTTTTTCCTAATATGGCATGATTAAAGCTTGATTTGAAAGAATCTCACAGTGTGATTTTTCCTCTCAATTACTCTCTTGATTACATTGATTTTCAATCATCTGTTCATTTCAGGCTAGTATAATTTTCAATCCACAAATAATATATTACCTTGAAATCAGAAACTCGTTAGCAAGACAGCGTTATCTTAGCATTTTAAACCACAGACAATATTACTGGTTTATCGTAATAATTTCTTATATACCTCAGTGGTGGAAGCAGAGACACTTCTTATTTTCATGTTTCTGTTGTTTGGAAAAGAAAATGCCTTGAAGATGCCTTGAAATCGGATCCATTTTTCTTCCCTCAGTTTGTCCCTAATTTTCTCATGTTTTTAAGCTCAGCCCTTAGCCATGGTGATTAATCTCTAAAGAAAGGTACCTATACCTTCTTTTTCATACATGCACATATGATGATAAACTCAAAACTGTACTGACGCCAAGCAACAATTAGCAATTAGCCATAGGGTTGAAATGGATGACTTACTCCTCTAATAAATGTTTGTATATGGACCTTGAGAGTTGTCTCACCTTAGTTCACGCCTCTGGGGATTTGTGAATCTGAGTCACTTGCACCCCCTCTTTTCTGATTGAGGCGTGACAGATGGGCATTAACTATTACAGTTGTAAAAGAATAAACAGAAGAAACCTTTCACATCAATTAAATTGTATTTGCGGTTGTGTGGAGAACATGGCACTGCTGTGATATTTAGAAGTAAATGAATTTTCCATCTATACATTAAAGCTCACATAATTCTTCTTTAACAAGTGACACCACATATCCCCTTTTAGGTAGTAAATTTTGCTGAGTAAATACTTTTTCTTTGGTTATGTACATGTCAATTTTCAGATTATCTACTCTTCCTGAGAACTAAAACTCAATTTATTTTAACAAATGTAGGTATTTATTTTAATACACACACATTTTTAATTCTTGTGAGAAAATGTCCTAGCTACATTCATAGTATGTTTTAATGTAAAATTGTTGAAATGAAAAAAGCTTACCAGATATGTTACCAAAGCAATATGCTGTAGCCATTGTGTCAAATTAAAGTTTACTTATATATCAAACTCTCTATGAAACGGTAAGGTCAGTGTAATTGTTTGCACCAAGAAACTGCAAGCTACAGGTCTAGAAAATTTTACCCTTTCAAATACTAACTGAAGTATTTTTGAAGTAAATCTAAGTAACTGAAAAGTCTGTCACCCTGCCACGCCTGTCCATTTCTTGTTCCTAATTAAAATTAACTGTTTATCTTTCCAGACACCTCTTCTGATTGATCTTGACAGTAGATCTGGGCATCACTACACTAATCAAATATCTGGAATTTTAAAATTATAATTAATCTTCATGCAAGGGGCCATGTAACCCTGGTTGCATGTAACCCTGGGAGGCCATGAAGGTCCCAGTGGATTCTCCAAGGATTAGAGCTTGCCCCTTTCTTTGAAGGGAAGTAATTTTTCTGTCAGGCAATATGGTCACAAATTACTAACCAATTATGCCCATAGCATCCCTGCTTCACGGTCTCAGGAGGGGAAATAAAGCCAAGGGAAAAGTTTCTAAAGGTTCCAGGCTGAGGAACGCACACGTGCCTTGCACCATGGCCACCATAATGACTACTTCTCAACCCCATGCCATCAATACAACAGTGACTTTTCTGCATGTGCCATGTGATGGGGAAGCTGAAGATACAGACTGCAGATTTTGCTCCCTGTGACGGGCCTGTGAAATACAGGGAGACCTGGGGAAAAAGAGATGGAAGGAAAGTGAAGGGGAGATTGAGCACTGTGGAAAGAAGCCTGTGCACACAAGGGGTATATGAGAGAGAGGTTGGCAGAGCTACAGGAGGTGAAAAAACACGTGCCTGACAAAAGGTGATGGGGTGGGCTGACCTTGGCTGGCCACCAAGTTGCTCTATCACTCCTCCATCAACAGGACAGGAGAAAATGCGATGAAAAGCTCATGGGTCGAGATAAGGACAGGGAGATTACTTACCAATTACTGGGGAAATTAATTTAATTTATTGCCAATTAATTGTTACAGAGTAGGATAGTGTGAAATAAAACTAAAAACACCTTCCCCCACCCCTCCCTTTTTCTCTCGACTCAACTTCACTCCCAACTCTTCTACNAAGAACAAATTGAAAAAAATCCACCTTCTCCCCACTCTTCCTTTCTTCCCAGACTCAACTTCACTCCCAACTCTTCTACCTCTTCCCACCGAGTGGTGCAGGGGGCCGGGGAATGGGGGTTGTGAACAGTTCATAACACTTTGTCTTCTTTCTTTCTCACACTCTTCCCCTGCTCCAGCACTGGGTCCCACCCATGGGATACAGTACTTCACAAACTTCTCCAACATGGGTCCTTCCCATGGGCTGAAGTTCTTCAAGAAATGCTCCAGCATGGGTACTTTCCACAGGGTGGTCCTTCAGGAACAGACTGCTCCATCCAGCGTGAGTCCTCCAAGTGCCATGGATCCTGCCAGAAAACTTGGTCCTGCATGGGCTCCTCTCCGTGAGCTGCAGCTTCCTTCAGGGTATGTACACCTGCTCTAGCATGGGGTCCTCCACGGGCTGCAAGGGGACAACTTGCATCATCACCATGGTCTCCACCACAGACTGCAGGGGAATCTCTGCTCTGGCACCTGGAGCACCTCCTCCTCCTTCTTCACTGACCTTGGTGTCTGCAGAGTTGTTTCTCTTGCATATTCTCATTCCTCTGTCCCACCTGCTGTTGCGCAGCATTTTTTTACCCTTTCTTAAATGTGTTATCACTAAAGCAGTACCACCATCGCTGATTGGCTCAGTTTTCGCCAGCAGTGTATCTGTCTTGGAGTTGACTGAAACTGGCTCCATCTGACATGGGGGCAGCTTCTGATGTCTCTCACAGAAGCCACCTCTGCAGCTCCCCCCTCCCCCGCTACCAAAACCTTGCCACGAGCCCCAGGTACCATTGGTTTTTTGTGAATAATTGATTCCTGTACCTGCCACCGTGCCCTGCTCTTTCCAACTGCTCAACTCTTCTCCCCAAACAACAGCGCTTGTGTGTAACGGATGAAGAGCTGGCCCTGTAGCTGGCTCAGAGCCCTGTGCAATAGCCCAGCTGTCCAACTGAATGATCGCAGCAGTTCCCTCTTCTCCCACACCTACTCGGGTCCTCACCTTGCACCCTCAAAGCATTTTGCTGAAAGGGAGAGAAATAATACATCACTGCAAAGGCAGCCCTGTTGCTTGAAAGGCCTTTGCAATTAGAGACATTCCCTGCAGCTCCCTGCTAAACTCACTGCATGTGGGAGAGCTGGGGGGGAAGTGGGGTGGGAGGGGTAAAATGTGGAGAGATGCCTGTAGGTGTTTCTGAATTGGAGCAATGGGAGAATCTAGGGGTAGCTGGAGCATAAAGGACACACACTGAGTCCTAATCAATGAAGCAACGCAAAGGGGACAATGATGACTGCAGCGAGCAGTGATTGGTCCCCTCCCAGCTCGAGAGAGAAACATGGTCACAACACAGCCAAAAGCCACTGCGAGAAAGAATGTGGGAACTGAGACCGAGCTCCCGTGCAAACACGCAGCCATGCAGGTCTCCAGCTGCAGTGAATGCCTGAGCCTGGCACTTGTACCAGAGGGAGCCAGAGACGCCACCTGTGTGCAGTGTGATCAAATAAAAGATCTGCTCAGGC
>JAHSPS010031997.1:0-11083 GCA_033628365.1 Calidris temminckii | reverse complement strand
TTGTTAAATGAAATTGAAGTTTCAAGGCACGAAAGCCTTGATGCAAAAACCAATGGGATTCAATTGCTTGTTGTTTCACATTAGGATCCGGTCCCATTGCCACAGCTGAGACCAATTGGTCTGCCCGAGCATTACCAGCTGTCAGGAATCCAGGTAAAGTGGTATGGCTTTTAATATGCAAAACATAATATGGTTGCGATCTTTTTTGAATTGTCAGCCATAATAGCTTTAGCACACCAAATAACAGGGCATTACTCACATCCCCCAAGATTGCCTCATCCAGTGGTTGTACCAGTCCCGCTACATAAGCTGAGTCTGTGATGACATTCACTGCACAGGTAAATCGCTGAAATGCCAAGGTAACAGCACGAAGTTCGACAATCTGAGGGGAGCCTTCTTGTTGCTTGACGATGTGTTGCCACTGATGACCATCATGCCAGACAACAGCTGCTTTCCCGGTCTCTCCTGATCCATCTGTAAATACTGTAGGACCTGTTACTGGTTTCTTCTGGCTTAATTTTTTCTGTGCAATACAAATCTGACTCCCTAATTTACATAATGGATGAGAGGGAAGATGGTAGTCAATTTGTCCTATATAATTCATAATTGCAGCTTGCAATGCTGAGCTGTTAGCTAGACACCATTCAAAACAGTCCACCTGCACAGGCAGTACAATTCTTTCTGGGTCTCTTGCCAACAGTTCTGAACATCTCATTCTGGTCTTATTGATGATTTGTGCCAATAATTCAAATAAGCCAGGAGCAGTTTTTTTCTTACGACAAGACAGGAAAGCCCATTCCAGTACATGAAGTGGGTCTTCCCAATTAGGATTCCATTGTACAATCATTGCAAATGGTTCCATTGTACAATCGTGGCAAATGGTATCATGTCATCAATTAAAACAAATACCTGTACCACAACAGTCATGTCAATTCTCCAAACATGCTTTTCCTGTATCATGTGTTCCACCATCTCAATGGTTTGCCTTGCTTCAGGGGTTAAGGACCGTGGTGCGGCAATATCAGCATCTCCTTTTAATAATTCTAAAAGAGGCCTCAGTTGTGACGAGTTCAAACCTAAATAAGGCCATATCCAATTAATAATTCCTGCTAATTTTTGTACATCATTCAAGGTTTTTGCCTTCATCATTAACTGAATCGCTTGTGGCTGCACAGTCCGGTCAAGCACCTTCATGCCTAAATAAAGCCATGGCTGGGTGCGTTGTACCTTCTCTGGAGCCACTACTAGGCCAAATTGGTCCAGTGAAATTCGTGTGTCAGATTCCATTGCTGATAGCACTTGAGATGTTGGAGCAGCCAAAAGGATATCATCCATATAATGATAACAGTATGAGTATGAGTAATGAGCAAGAAACCATTGACAAACGGTGGGTGAATTTTTTATTCCTTGCAGAAGCACTTTCCACTGATATCTTTGTGTTGGTTCAGCATGATTAATTGATGGAACTGTAAAAGCAAACTTTTCCATATCAGTCACATCTAATGGAATGGTAAAAAAGACCCCAATCTTTTAGGTCCATCACAACAACTTCCCATTGCATAGGGATCATTGTAGGCGAGGGCAATCCAGGTTGTAGTGCTCCCATTGTTGCCATCACCTCATTGATCCAAAGCAAATCATGCAATAATCGCTATTTCCCTGACTTTTTCTTAATTACAAACACTGGGGTGTTCCATGGGCTATGAGATGGTTCAATGTGACCTGCAGCTAGTTGTTCTGCTACCAAATTTCACAGGGCAACAAGTTTTTCATGACTGAGGTGCCCCTGATCCACCCAGACTGGCTTTTCTGTTAACCATTTTAAAGCTATTGTGGGTCTTTTCACGCCCTGCAACACAGTGACCCCTACTGAAAATCCGCAGTTATCCGAACTCCCCATTGTGACAAACAGTCTCTTCCCCATCAATGCAGAGGGGCCACAGTCACATAAGGTCGAACAGTAGCCTTTTGTCCTTCTGGGTTGGTGATAAGTACTGGTTTTGCTGCCATGAGACTGTCGGCGGCTCCCCCCAGGCCCATGACACCTTGGGTGGTAGAAATTACAGGCCAAGAGGAAGGCCAATCTCATTGAGAAATAATAGTGACATCTGCACCTGTATCCAAAAGTCCAGTTACCTTCGACGAAGCTGGTGATGCGTGGGCCATGGAGAGTGCACACACCATTTGTGGCCGGCTGTCAGACAGTGTTTGCATCCAAAACACTTGCGGGGGTCCGGTGGATCCAAACCCTCCAGTGCCTCGAGTGACCTGTTCAGTCCTAGGAACACAACTCATAAAAGGTACAAGTTGAGCAATGTGAGTGCCTTTTTCCACCGTAACAGGTGGATTGGGTGTTGAAACCATAGCACAGATTTGTCCCTCATACTCAGCATCAATAACTCCTACATGTATCATAATTCCTTGCATAGTAGCACTTGATTGTCCAATTAATAATGCACTTAGTCCTTGTCCAATAGGTCCCCAAGCATCCAGGGGGACTTTATGTACCCCGTGTGTTGTTATAGTTACTGTGTCGGAGGTGGATACATCCATGCTGGCTGATCCTCTGGTTTTCCTTGATAAGCAGTCGCAAAGGCTTGTTTTTGATGATGGCTGAAGAATGGACTATTTACTGATGTGGCAGGCATTTGTGTCTGCGCGCGCCCCCCTGCGCTCTTCTTGCCATTTCCCTGCAGCAGGAGCCGGCTGTTTAGATGAACTCTAGACCGACACTGCTTTGCCAAATGCCCGTTTTTTCCACATCTATGACATGTGATCACCGCCTGTTCTGCCGTGGCACCCTTTTTACTTTTATTAGGACACACTATTTTAACGTGTCCCCTTCGGCTGCAATTAAAGCATCTCTGGTCTTTTGCTGTTATAGCAGCCATGGCCGTGGCCAGGGTTGTCATATTATGCTCTACAGATCCCACTTTAGCACAAGCCTGTATCATCTGATCCAGGGTGGTGTCCCCTGGCAATGAGTCAATAATTTTTTGGCAATCAGTATTTGTATTATCTCTCGCGAGCTGAGTTATTAATGTGGTTCTTAAATTGATGTCAAACACCTGTTTTTCCACTGCAGCTTGCAACCTTTCAACATACTGTAGAAATAGTTCTGTATTGGCCTGTCGAACCATGGTATATCTTGCTTTAGGTTCCCGTAATTCAGCTGTCCGCATTAGAGCCTCCATACCCACAGTCTTAACCTGCTCTAAAATCAACGGATGCCATTGTGCCTGATGTTGTGGATTACTAAACCGTCCCATTCCTGTTAACACGTCTGAACCATTACCGTAACGCACATCGTCCTGCGCATAGTGCAAATTTTTCAGTGCTTGGGCATCAGCCTTCTGCGCCCAGATCGTTCTAAAAACACTGCATTGCACCGGTGGAAATATTATCTGTGCAAACATAGCAATATCATAGGGTGTCATTTCTTCCATAGTTATCAGTCTGAGTAATTGCATAGTCACCGGAGAGTTTGTACCATATTGCGCTACACATTGTCGCAAATCCTGGATTACTTTCCACGAATATGGTCTGTGCTCATCCACTATCCCTTGCGCCGTGTCCCCCCTCACAACAGGAAATGCCATAGGCGCAGAAGGATCGGCAGTGGGCTGCATTATTGGGGTGTCTATTGCCTCAGATAAATCCCAGTTTCCTTCCAGCACAGCCTGCGCTTTTACCTTCTGCCAAAAAGTTAAAGGATTACATGGACGAACAGTAATACGCGCAGGAGGGAAATCCCACGACTGAGGTACCATTTTGCAAGAGGGGCCCCCAAGAGGTTTCTCCAACTGCCGCTCCACTCTCTGACCCTGCTCATTCTCTCCCTCCCCACCCGCATTCATCGGATCATCAAACTCTTCATCTGGGAGGGGGGGATAGGATTCAAGTGGGTTTGTAGGAGGTTGAATTTCTACTTCATCTATAGGAGGAGGTGGGGGAGGCCACAACTTGAGCGGTGGAGCCAATGGCTGCACTAAAACTGAATTATTGGTGTCAGCCAAGGGCATATCGGTATGAACCGAGGGCACCGGTTCTAGGTTATTTAACAGGTCTTCTGGTGTTTTATAAGTTCTATCACGAGCTGGCACAGAACGTTTCGCATACATCTCATCATCAGGATCCACCCAAAGCAGCGGCCTCCTCTGCGGCTCACAGGTTTTACGGCATACTCCGGAATCTGCAATCTTTTGTCTTTCTGGCATTACATTCCCCTTTGTTCCCTTAGGGTCAGTAATTTGCTTATTCACATGAATCTGTTTGTTTGAAGGGAGCGGGGACGAGGGGAGAAGAAGACTTTGTACGGTACTAGAAGCAGAGGCAATGCTCTCTGCCTGGTCTTGCTGTGCTTTAAAGTCTTTCAGCGTGTCATAAAGCAAACGCCACATCATTAAAAGTGCTGTAGCATCTTTTGCCCCTAAGCTAGCACAATCAAACAAGTTATCGCATATCTCCTTCCAAACAGAGACACTAAAAAAGTTAATAGCTGTTGGCTCGTATCCCTGATCCTTAATCCATAATAGCATCTTTCTTAAAGACAATTCATCCAACTTAACATCTCCTTTTTGCAAAATCATTTTTCCACAGAGAAATAATCATAGTCTCTTCTTTACTTAAAGAAGTACCCATGTTCCCAGAAGCACACCTAATCCAGGCGTCTCTCTCACCTTATTCAGGTGGATATAACTCTCTCACCTTATTCAGGTGGATATCCTGCCGGCCGGCTTGCACAGCTCCCTACTGCTCTCTGCTGCTGGGCTCCATCTCCACGGCTTCGCCCGCCGCTGGTTCAATTGGAATCCCAAATCCAATTGCACATCCTTAGACGCCAGGGGCCACCAAATGTCGCTGTTGAGATGGCCACAACAACACACACACACCTTTTTGAGCAAGAGCCTGAAAGAACCCCCTTTATTGTTTTAACAAGCTCTTTTATATCTTTCTTAGGAACGTGTGTCCATGTAAAATTGGTTCGCTCAAAGTCCAGCAGTTCATGATTGGATGACTTCCTCCTTCTTTGTTCTCTCCTGTAACTTCAGTAACTTTCCTCTGCTTGGCAGTCTGACAGGTCCTTAATCTTATTTACTCCCCTCTTCTTAGGACTCTCAGGCCTCTTCAAGGATACACAGGTGTCTGCTCAAGGCCATTATTAAGCTCACATTCCGATCCCTTGGACCAGCCGAGGTTTCCCACAGAAAAAGTTTGTGCAGAGTGCACCATCAGTGTATTCCCACACTTTGTCAACAATGGTCTGGGGAGGATCTGATACTGATACACCAACTGTAAATGAGGTCGCTGACAGGGTGTTGCAGCAATAGAAAACCTGACTAAGACAGTGGCTGAACAAACTGAGAAGATGGCTGAACAAAATAAGACACAGACTGAAATGATAGAGAACATAGCTAAGACACAGAAGGAGACAATGGAGAAAATGACCAAGGCAATAGTTGAATAAAATGAGACAATTCTTCACAAACTGCTTGAAAAACTCTCTGAGATTGGGAAAGAATCTTACTCTTCCCCAGCTCAGACACAAGTTGAAGCTCAGGCTCAAATCCCTGCTCAAACCCAAGTTGCAGCTCAGACCAAAGTCGCAGCCATTGAGAAAAAATGCCCTCCTATGAGACCAACCAAAGGGAAACAGGACTCGCTCTGAAGTTTCCTGTGGTTTTGCCTCTGCAATAACGGAGAGGACATGAAGAGATGGGATAAAAAACCTACTTCAGCCCTACAGGCACGGGTGCTTGAGCTGCAAGGTAAAATAAACAGAAGAAAGGATTGTTACATGAATACGGCTGCTCCAGTTCAGAGTACGCACTGCCCCTGTCCAGATAGGAACTCACCTTGCAATGCTAGATGCTGTCCTCAGCGTTAGGGTTGCCCTGCCTCCAGCCAGGAGGAGGAGAGGGATAACCGAGTTTATTGGACTGTGTGGATTCGATGGCCTGGCACATTAGAGCCACAAAAGTATAGAGCCCTGGTGGATACAGGTGCACAGTGTACCCTATTGCCATCGAATCATAGAGGGACAGAAACTGTTACAATTTCTGGTGTGACTGGTGGTTCTCAAGAATTGACTGTACTGGGGGCTGAAGTGAGCCTCACCGGGAATGAATGGGAAAAGTACCCCATTATCACAGGCCCAGATGCTCCGTGCATCCTCGGCATAGACTTTCTCAAGAGTGGGTATTTCAAAGACCCAAAAGGGTATTGATGGGCTTTTGGTATAGCAGCTGTAGAGACTGAGGACATTACACAGCTGTCTACTTTACCTGGCCTTTCAGATGACCCTTCTGTGGTGGGACTGCTGAGGGTTAAGGAACAGCAGGTGCCAATTGCTACTGCCACAGTGCATCGTCGACAGTATCGCACTAACCGAGACTCCCGAATCCAGAACCTGATTCGGTTGGAGACCCAAGGAGTGATCAGCAAGACTTGCTCACCCTTTAACAGCCCAATATGGCCAGTGTGAAAGTCTGATGGCGATTGGCGGTTAACAGTGGACTATCGTGGCCTGAATGAAGTCACACCACCACTGAGTGCTGCTGTGCCAGACATGCTAGAACTGCAATACGAACTGGAGTCAAAGGCAGCCAAGTGGTATGCTACAATTGACATTGCTAATGCCTTTTTCTCTATTCCTTTAGCAGCAGAGTGCAGGCCACAGTTTGCTTTCACCTGGAGGGGTGTCCAGTACACCTGGAATCGACTGCCCCAGGGGTGGAAACACAGCCCTACTATTTGCCATGGACTGATCCAGACTGCACTGGAGAAGGGTGGAGCTCCAGAACACCTGCAATACATTGATGACATCATTGTATGGGGTAATACAGCAAAAGAAGTTTTCCAGAAAGGTAAGAAAATCATCGAGATTCTTCTAGAAGCAGGTTTTGCTGTAAAATGTGGGAGACTGACTAGCTGCTAACACTGCAAGGCCGTTCTGGCCTTNAAAAGTATGATAGTGTGTCTAAATAAACGGAAGCTAGCTGATCGCTCATATTGAGTGCGCCTGTCTCCCCTCCGTCGCGACAGTAAAAAGAGGTGAGGTCAAGGGACCTGCACGAGACATCCAATTCTTGGGAATTAAATGGCAAGATGGTCATTGCCAGATCCCAATGGATGTGATTAACAAAATAACAGCTATGTCCCCACCTACTAACAAAAAAGAAACACAAGCCTTCTTAAGGGTTGTGGGTTTCTGGAGAATGCATATTCCAGGTTATAGTCAGATTGTGAAACCTCTCTATGAAGTGACTTGAAAGAAAAATATGTTTGTGTGGGGTCCCAAGCAGCGACAGGCCTTCCAGCAAGTTAAACAAGAGATTGTGTATGCAGTAGCCCTTGGACCAGTTGAAACAGGACAGGACATTAAAAACGTGCTTTACACTGCAGCCGGAGACAGTGGCCCTATCTGGAGTGTATGGAAGAAAGAACCAGGGGAGACTCGAGGTCGACCCCTAGGATTTTGGAGTCGAGGCTATAAAGGTTCCGAGGCCAACTATATCCCAACTGAGAAAGAAATCTTGGCAGCATATGAAGGAGTTAGAGCTGCTTCAGAGGTAATTGGTACTGAAGTACAGCTCCTCCTGGCACCCAGATTACCAGTGCTGGGCTGGATGTTCAAGGGTAAAATTCCTTCTACACATCATGCCACTGATGCTACCTGGAATAAGTGGGTTGCCTTAATCACACAGCGAATTCAAATAGGAAATCCAAATCGTCCAGGAATTGTGGAAGTGATCACAAACTGGCCCGAAGGCGGAGATTTCACAATACCACCAGAGGAGGTGGTAGCACGTGCTGAGGAGGCCCCACCATATAATGAACTGTCAGACAATGAGAAACAGCATGTTTTGTTCACTGATGGATCTTGTCGTATTGTAGGAAAACATCGAAAGTAGAAAGCTGCTGTATGGAGTCCTACTCGACGAGTTGCAGAAGCAACTGAAGGCGAAGGTGAATCAAGTCAATTTGCAGAGGTAAAAGCTATACAGCTGGCCCTAGACATTGCTGAGCGAGAAAAGTGGCCAATACTCTATCTCTGTACTGACTCATGGATGGTGGCAAATGCTCTATGGGGATGGTTAAAACAATGGAAGCAGAGCAACTGGCAGCGCAAGGGTAAACCCGTTTGGGCTGCTGAATTATGGCAAGATATTGCTGACAGGCTAGAGAAACTAGTCGTGAAGGTACGCCATGTAGATGCCCACGTACCTATGAGTCGAGCCACTGAGGAACATCAAAACAATCAGCAAGTGGACCAGGCTGCTAAGATTTTCCAGACAGATTTGGACTGGGAACATAAAGGTGAACTGTTCTTAGCTCGGTGGGCCCATGACACTTCAGGTCATCAAGGAAGAGATGCAACGTACAAATGGACTCGTGACTGAGGAGTGGATTTAACCATGGACACTATTGCGCAGGTTATCCACGATTGTGAAACATGCGCCGAAATCAAGCAAGCTAAAAGGTTAAAACCTTTGTGGCATGGAGGTCGGTGGTTGAAATACAAGTATGGGGAGGCTTGGCAGATTGACTACATCACACTCCCTCAAACCCGCCAGGGTAAGCGTTATGTGCTTACAATTGTGGAAGGAAGCACCGGATGGTTGGAAACCTATGCCGTGCCCCATGCCACTGCCCGGAACACCGTCCTGGCCCTTGAAAAGCAAGTCTTGTGGTGACATGGTACTCCAGAAAGAATTGAGTCTGACAATGGAACTCATTTCAAAAACAATCTTATAAGTAGCTGGGCAAAAGAACATGGCATTGAGTGGATACATCATATTCCCTATCATGAACCAGCTTATGGGAAAATTGAACAATACAATGGATTGTTAAAAACTACCCTGAAAGCGATGGGTGGTGGATCGTTCAAAAATTGGGGCAAGCATTTAGCGCAAGCTACTTGGTTAGTTAATACCAGGGGATCCATCAATCGAGGTGGTCCTGCTCAATCAGATCTTTTACATAATGTAGAAGGGGATAAAGTCCCTGTGGTGCATGACAGGAATACGCTGGGGAAAACTGTATGGGTTTTTCCTGCCTTGGGCAAAGGCAAACCCATTCGTGGGACTGTTTTTGCCCAAGGACCTGGATGTACTTGGTGGGTGATGCTGGAGAATGGAGAATTTCAATGTGTACCTCAAGGAAATTTGACCCTGGGTGAGAATACTTAATTGTGAGTATGATGTTAGTTGTTTATAATACTAACAGTGTTCTATAAGTGTTTTTCAGGATAACACTGCAATGATGAAACCTAGCCGGATTGATTAGGTGGTGTCCAGTAAAACTTCTCCAAGATGGACATGTTACCCATGAACCACAATGAATTTCACACCATCTTTCCTACCCTGAGAACCTGATCTGCTATGAAATTGACTTAACTTTTTTATATAGAGACAAATCACAACTGAGTGACTTACATATATCTATCTATATATGCATTTGTGTGTTTAGATTTTATAGATGATAATATTTGTGATCTAAGGATGATGCAAATGGTATGGAATAAGGGGAGGAATGTCCCGGTTTGAAGTAAAAGCAGACCAATTTTTTGTTCCGTAGTTTTACAGAATCACAGAATCACAGAATCTTCTAGGTTGGATGGGACCTTTAAGATCATCTTGTCCAACCGTCAACCTAACTTTGACAAAAATAGACACCCACACAGCAAACAAAAAGCATCACCATCACTAAACCATACCTCCCAGCACTACATCAACCCGTCTTTTGAACACCTCCAGGGATGGTGCCTCAACCACCTCCCTGGGCAGCCCATTCCAGTGTCTGATAACCCTTTCCGTGAAAAAATTTTTCCTAATATCCAGCCTGAACCTCCCCTGGTGTAACTTGAGGCCATTTCCTCTCGTCCTGTCGCCTGTGACTTGAGAGAAGAGACCAACCCCCACCTCTCTACAACCTCCTTTCAGGTAGTTGTAGAGAGCAATAAGGTCTCCCCTCAGCCTCCTCTTCTCCAGGCTGAATAACCCCAGCTCCCTCAGCCTCTCCTCATAAGACTTGTGCTCCAGAGCCCTCACCATCTTTGTTGCCCTTCTCTGGACCCGCTCCAGCACCTCGATGTCTTTTTTATGGTAGGGGGCCCAAAACTGGACACAGTACTCGAGGTGGGGCCTCACCAGTGCCGAGTACAGGGGGACGATCACCTCTCGGGCCCTACTCGCCACGCTGTTCCTGATACAGGCCAGGATGCTGTTGGCCTTCTTGGCCACCTGGGCACACTGCTGGCTCATGTTCAGCCGACAGTCGACCAACACCCCCAGGTCCTTTTCTGCCAGGCAGCTCTCCAGCCACTCTGCCCCCAGCCTGTAGCGCTGCATGGGGTTGTTGTGACCCAAGTGCAGGACCCGGCACTTGGCCTTGTTGAACCTCATCCCGTTGGTCTCGGCCCATCGATCCAGCCTGTCGAGATCTCTCTGCAGAGTCTCTCTACCCTCCAGCAGGTCGACACTGCCACCCAGCTTGGTGTCATCTGCGAACTTACTGAGGGTGCACTCGATCCCCTCATCCAGATCATTGATAAAGATGTTAAAGAGAATTGGCCCCAATACCGAGCCCTGTGGGACACCACTCGTGACTGGACACCAGCTGGATTTAACTCCATTCACCACCACTCTCTGTGCCCGGCCCTCCAGCCAGTTTTTAACCCAGCGGAGGGTATTCCCATCCAAGCCATGGGCAGCCAATTTCTCCAGGAGGATACTGTGGGAGACTAGGAGACTAGGATCCTGTGGGAGACTACATTTTAGCTAGGCCTCTTCTCTGTGAAATTAACGGCATATTGTGGAGAAAACTGCTCATTCTCAGAGTGATAAGACCAGTGTTTGTGCTAAATGCCAGGGAATGGTATGCAGAGAGACCCTTGCTTATACTTATTGCTATAACAACCAAGGTCAGCCAATTTTCGTTATTTGCCCCTTAGAGGGTCGGAAACGGAAAAATGTAGAGGGGTCACATCTGTGGGGAGGAACGGACAGGACAGGTGACCCAAACCTGACCAACAAGGGTATTCCATCCCATCTGCCCCATGCTCAGTATAAAAGCTGAGGGA
>JAHSPS010031953.1:1668-12022 GCA_033628365.1 Calidris temminckii | reverse complement strand
GCCCTCGTGGACACTGGTGCACAGTGTACCTTAATGCCATCGAATCATAGAGGGACAGAAACTGTCACTATTGCTGGAGTGAAAGGAGGACCTCAAGAACTGACTGTACTAGAGGCCGAAATGAGTCTGAATAGCAATGAATGGGAAAAACATCCTATTGTGACTGGTCCAGATGCTCCGTGCATCCTTGGCATAGACTACCTCAAGAGAGGGTATTTCAAAGACCCGAAAGGGTATCGGTGGGCTTTTGGTATAGCAGCTGTAGAGACTGAGGACATTACACAGCTGTCTACTTTACCTGGCCTTTCAGATGACCCTTCTGTGGTAGGACTGCTGAAGGTTAAGGAACAGCAGGTACCACTTGCTACTTCCACAGTGCATCGTCGACAGTATGGCAATAACCGTGATTCTCTGATTCCCATTCAGAACTTGATTTGTCGGCTGGAGACCCAAGGAGTGATCAGCAAGACTCGCTCACCCTTTAACAGCCCGATATGGCCAGTATGAAAGTCTGATGGAGACTGGAGATTAACAGTAGACTATTGTGGCCTGGATGAAGTCACACCACCACTGAGTGCTGCTGTCCCAGACATGCTAGAACTGCAATATGAACTGGAGTCGAAGGCAGCCAAGTGGTATGCTACAATTGACATTTGCTAATGCCTTTTTCTCTATTCCTTTAGCAGCAGAGTGCAGGCCACAGTTTGCTTTCACCTGGAGGGGTGTCCAGTACACCTGGAATCGACTGCCCCAGGGGTGGAAACACAGCCCTACTATTTGCCATGGACTGATCCAGACTGCACTGGAGAAGGGTGGAGCTCCAGAACACGTGCAATACATTGATGCCTAAGAAGGCTTGTGTTTCCATTTTGTTAGTAGGTGGGGACATAGCTGTTATTTTTTTAATCACATCCATTAGGATCTGGTGATGCCCATCTTGCCACTTAATTCCCAAGAACTTTACCTCTCATGCAGGTCCCTTGACCTTACCTTTTGTTAAAGCAAAACCTGCTTTCAAAAGAATCTTGATTATTTTCTTACTTTTCTTGAAAACTTCTTCTGCTCTATTACCTCACACAATGATGTCATCAAACAGACCTTTTTACATACTGTAGAAGGAAATAAAGTCCCTGTGGACTTATATTCCTTTCCCTGTGGAAAGGAATATGTTGGGGAAAACTGTTTGGGAGAAAGGTGGAGCTCCAGAACAGCTGCAATACATCGATGACATCATTGTATGGGGTAATACAGCAAAAGAAGTTTTCCAGAAAGGTAAGAAAATAATTGAGATTCTTCTGGAAGCAGGTTTTGCTGTAAAAAGAGGTAAGGTCAAGGGACCTGCACGAGACATCCAATTCTTGGGAATTAAATGGCAAGATGGCCGCCGCCAGATCCCAACGGATGTGATTAACAAAATAACAGCTATGTCTCCACCTACTAACAAAAAGGAAACACAAGCCTTTTTAGGTGTTGTGGGCTTCTGGAGAATGCATATTCCAGGTTATAGTCAGATTGTGAAACCTCTCTATGAAGTGACTCGAAAGAAAAATGAGTTTACATGGGGTCCTGAACAACGACAAGCCTTTGACCAAATTAAAGAAGAGATTGTGCGTGCAGTAGCACTTGGACCAGTCCGAAGAGGACAGGACATTAAAAATGTGCTGTACACTGCTGCAGGAGACAATGGCCCTACCTGGAGCCTGCGGCAGAAAGGACCAGGGGAGACTCGAGGTCGACCCCTGGGATTTTGGAGTCGAGGCTATAAAGGCTCCGAGGCCAACTATACTCCAACTGAGAAAGAAATCTTGGCAGCATATGAAGGAGTTAGAGCTGCTGCAGAAGAAATTGATACTGAAGTACAGCTCCTCCTGGCGCCCCGATTGCCAGTGTTATGTTGGATGTTCAAAGGTAAAGTTCCTTCTACACATCATGCCATTGATGCTACCTGGAGTAAGTGGGTTGCCTTAATCACACAGCGAGCTCGAATAGGAAATCCAAATCGTCCAGGAATTGTGGAAGTGATCACAAACTGGCCCGAAGGCGGAGATTTCACAGTGCCACCAGAGGAGGTGGTAGCACGTGCTGAAGAGGCCCCACCATATAATGAGCTCTCAGATAATGAGAAACAGTATGTTTTGTTTACTGATGGATCTTGTCGTATTGTAGGAAAACGTCGAAAGTGGAAAGCTGCTGTATGGAGTCCTACTCGACGAGTTGCAGAAGCAACTGAAGGTGAAGGTGAATCAAGTCAATTCGCAGAGGTAAAAGCTATCCAGGTGGCCCTAGACATTGCTGAGTGAGAGAAGTGGCCAGTACTTTATCTCTATACAAACTCATGGATGGTGGCAAATGCTCTGTGGGGATGGTTAAAACAATGGAAGCAGAGCAACTGGCAGCGCAAGGGTAAACCTGTTTGGGCTGCTGAATTATGGCAAGATATTGCTGACCGGCTAGAGAGGCTAGTCGTGAAGGTACGCCATGTAGATGCCCACGTACCTATGAGTCGAGCCACTGAGGAACATCGAAACAATCAGCAAGTGGACCAAGCAGCTAAGATTTTCCAGACAGATTTAGACTGGGAACATAAAGGTGAACTATTTTTAGCTTGGTGGGCCCATGACACTTCAGGTCATCAAGGAAGAGATGCAATGTACAAATGGGCTCGTGACCAAGGGGTGGATTTAACCAAGGACGCTATTGCGCAGGTTATCCACGATTGTGAAACATGCGCCGAAATCAAGCAAGCTAAAAGGTTAAAACCTTTGTGGCATGGAGGTCGGTGGTTGAAATACAAGGATGGGGAGGCTTGGCAGATTGACTACATCACACTCCCTCGAACCCGCCAGGGTAAGCGGTATGTGCTTACAATGGTGGAAGGAAGCACCGGATGGTTGGAAACCTATGCCATGCCCCATGCCACTGCCCGGAATACCATCCTGGGCCTTGAAAAGCAAGTCTTGTGGCGACATGGTACTCCAGAAAGAATTGAATCTGACAATGGAATTCATTTCAAAAACAATCTTATAAGTAGCTGGGCAAAAGAACATGGTATTGAGTGGATATATCATATTCCCTATCATGCACCAGCTTCTGGGAAAATTGAACGATACAATGGATTGTTAAAAACTACCCTGAAAGCGGTGGGTGAGAATACTTAATTCTGAGTATGATGTTAGCAATCAGACCTTTTACATATCATAGAAGGGGATAAGGTCCCTGTGGTGCATGAAAGGAATATGCTAGGAAAAACTGTATGGGTTTTTCCTGCCTCGGGCAAAGGCAAACCCATTCGTGGGACTGTTTTTGCTCAAGGACCTGGATGTACTTGGTGGGTGATGATGAAGAATGGAGAAGTTCAATGTGTACCTCATGGGAATTTGACCCTGGGTGAGAATACTTAATTCTGAGTATGATGTTACTTGTCTATAATATTAACAGTGTTCTATAAGTGTTTTTCAGGATAACACTGCAATGATGAAACCTAGCCGGATTGATTAGGTGGCGTCCAGTAAAACTTCTCCAAGATGAACGTGATACCCATGGGCACGAACCGCAATGAATTTCACAACATCTTTCCTACCCTGAGAACCTGATCTGCTATGAAATGGACTTAACTTTTCTATATAGAGATAAATCATAACTAAGTGACTTACGTATCTATATATGTATGTGTGTATAGATTTTATAGATAATAGTATTTGTGATATAAGCATGATGCAAATGGTATAGAATAAGGGGTGGAATATCCCAGTTTGAGGTAAAACCGGATCAATTTTGTGTTCTGTAACTTTACATTTTAGCTAGGCCTCTTCTAACTCTCTGAAATTAATGGCATATTGTGGAGAAAACGGCTCGTTCTCAGTGTGCTAAATGCCAGGGAATGGTATGCAGAGAGGCCCTTGCTTATACTTATTGCTATAACAACCAAGGTCAGCCAAGTTTCGTTATTTGCCCCTTAGAGGGTCGGAAACGGAAAAATGTTTTCGGCTGAAACCACGACAGGGATCAAAGGGTCAGGTCTCCTTTCTTCAATGGATATGGGTATCAGTGGGCTTTTGGTATAACAGCTGTAGAGACTGAGGATATTACACAGCTGTCTACCTTACTTGGTCTTTCAGATGACCCTTCTGTGGTGGGACTGCTGAAGGTTAAAGAACAGCAGGTACCACTTGCTACTGCCAAGGTGCATCGATGACAGTATCACACTAACCGAGACTTCCTGATTCCCATTCAGAACCTGATTTGTCAGCTAGAGACCCAAGGAGTGATCAGCAAGAGTCACTCACCCTTTAACAGCCCTGTATGGCCAGTATGAAAGTCTGATGGAGACTGGAGATTAACAGTAGACTATTGTGGCCTGGATGAAGTCACACCACCACTGAGTGCTGCTGTCCCAGAAATGCTAGAACTGCAATATGAACTGGAGTCGAAGGCAGCCAGGTGGTATGCTACAACTGACATTGCTAATGCCTTTTTCTCTATTCCTTTAGCAGCAGAGTGCAGGCCACAGTTTGCTTTCGTTTGTTTGGATTCAGCCGAATTTACCAAAGCCAGACTCACAGATGGCCCTTCTCCCCCCCTCTCCCCCCGCAAAAGAAAGGAGAGGAAGAGATAAGGAGATTTAGAAGTTTAGAATGAACTAAACTACTTTAATGAAGAATTAATATTAAAATAAAAGAGAAGAAAATAATGAAATAGTACAATAAATACAAAACCATATCAAGCTCCCAGGATGACAGTCACGGCACTGGGGAAGTCCCAGACTGGACTCAGCGATGGATGGGAACTGGATTCCAGCTCTGGAGTCAGGAACACACGGATCAGGATCAAAGGCAGATGAACAGATAGAGTCCTCTTCGGACATTGGCCATCGAAAAAAGAGAGTTGACCCTTTGATCCCTCAGCTTTTATACTGAGCATGGGGCAGATGGGATGGAATACCCCTGTTGGTCAGGTTTGGGTCACCTGTCCTGTCCGCTTCTCCCCACAGATGTGACCCCTTTATGCTTTTCTGTTTCCGACCGTCTAAGGGGCAAATAACGAAAATTGGCTGACCTTGGTTGTTACAGCAATAAGTATAAGCAAGGGCCTCTCTGCATACCATTCCTTGGCATGTGGCACAAACATTGGTCTTATCACTCTGAGAACGAGCGGTTTTCTCCACAATATGCCGTTAATTTCAGAGAGTTAGAAGAGGCCTAGCTAAAATGTAAAATTAAAAAACAGAAAATTGGTTCGGTTTTACTTCAAAACTGGGACATTGTCATACCATTTTTCCTGCCCTGAGAGTCTGCTATGATAGATGAAATACTGCAGTTATGAACTAAATGGACTTAGCGAACTTTTGTGTAGAAAGCTAAATCATAAATGAGTGACCTGCATGTATCTATCTATATATGTGTGTGTCGTGGTTTGGCCTCAGACGGCAACAAAGGACCACGTGCAGCCGCTTGCGCAGACCAGAGCCCCCACCGCCACGCGGCTGGGAGGGGAAAATCGAAATAAAAAGGCAAAACTCATGGATTGAGACAAAGGCAATTTCAACAGAACAGGAAAGGGAGCAAGAAACAACAACAATAACAGAGGGATATACAACCATGATTACAATACCGCCACTTGCCGACCGCACCCTGGACGCCCCCAACTGCTCTCCTCCCCTGGGGGTCACCTCCTCCTCTGTGCCCCCCGACTTCCTGTCCCCCCCCTTCCCTGGCTAGCTCCGGCTACCCCTTGGGCATGGCTCACATGGGATGGAATACTTGTGTCCCTGCTAGGTCCTGGGGAGAATTAACTCTATCCCCACCAGACCCAGGACATCATCCACCCCTTTTTCCATACCATTTCATGCCATGCCCAGATCGTACAGTTTCCAGTTAAATGCTATCAGTTTCTCCTGACATATATATATACACATACATACAGGTATAATGTCCTTAGTCTATGGGCCATCACTCTAAAATGTCCGTTGAGTTCATTTAACCCATGACTTCAAGCTCCATCTGTTAGAACAGTCTCTCAGGGCATGCAAGATGGTGTACGTGGGGGCTGGGCTGTTGCATGTTGTATCTTTTTTGCGGCCTTGTGGCTGATGTATCCGGTGCAGCTCATGTCCATGGGTTGAAGATGTTGGTCTCATTGAAATTGCTGGGTGCCAGCTGCTGAGGTCAGTTCTGGTCCCTTCACTGCTGCACTTTACTCGGTTTTTCATCAGAGTCCATCTGTCATTAGTTTGGGGGGTTCTTACTATAGTACAACCAATAGCAGTCACCAAAATGAGATGTACAGTGGCAGGGTCATTTAGCAATTGACATCATACAGTTTCATTCATTGGCTATTCTCGCCCAAAATCAGGTTCCCGTGTGGTACACACTGCACTTCCCCATTCTTCCGCATCACCCACCAAGTGCATCCGGGTCCTTGAGCAAAGGCAATCCCACGGATGCGTTTGCCTTTGCCTGAGGCAGGACTGACCCAGACCGTCTTCCCTAACATATTCTTCATGTGCACTACGGGGACTCTATCTCCCTCCACAGTACGTGGGGGTTTAGATTGGGCAGGGCCAGCTCGGTTGCTAGATCCCCTGGTGTTAACTAGCCAGGTAGCCTTTGCTAAATGTGCATCCCAATTTTTTAAAGTCCCACCACCCATTGCTCTCAGTGCAGTTTTTAACAGTCCATTGTACCGTTCTGTCTTCCCAGAGACTGGTGCATGATAGGGAATGTGATAGACCCACTCAATACCATGCTCTTTGGCCCAGGAGTCAATGAGACCATTTCGGAAATGAGTCCCATTGTCTGACTCAATTCTCTCTGGGGTGCCGTGTCGCCACAGAACTTGCTTTTCAAGGCCCAGGATGGTGTTCCGGGCGGTGGCATGGGGCACAGGGTATGTTTCCAGCCATCCAGTGGTTGCTTCCACCATTGTGAGCACATGGTGCTTGCCTTGACGGGTCTGTGGAAGTGTAATATAATCAATCTGCCAGGCCTCCCCATATTTGTATTTCAGCCATCGTCCTCCATACCAAAGGGGCTTTAATCGCTTGGCTTGCTTGATTGCAGCGCATGTCTCACATTCATGGATGATCTGTGCAACAGTGTCCATGGTCAAGTCCACCCCTCGGTCCCGAGCCCATCTATATGTGGCGTCTCTTCCTTGATGGCCTGAGGAGTCATGGGCCCATCGAGCTATGAATACTTCACCCTTATGTTGCCAGTCCAGATCCACCTCAGCCACTTCAATCTTGGCAGCCCGATCCACTTGCTGGTTATTCTGATGTTCCTCAGTGGCCCGGCTCTTGGGTACATGGGCATCTACATGACGTACTTTCACAACCAGATTCTCTACCCAGGCAGCAATATCTTGCCACAATTCAGCAGCCCAGACAGGTTTGCCTGTGTGCTGCCAATTGTGCTGCTTCCACTGCTGTAACCACCCCCACCATCCATGAATCGGTGTAGAAATAAAGTACCGGCCATTTTTCCCGCTCAGCAATGTCCAAAGCCAGCTGAATTGCTTTCACCTCTGCAAACTGGCTTGATTCACCTGGTCCTTCAGTGGCTTCTGCAACTTGTCTTGTAGGACTCCACACGGCAGCCTTCCACTTTCTATGCTTTCCCACAATACGGCAGGACCCATCAGTGAACAGGGCATATCTCTTCTCATTTTCTGGTAGTTCATTATATGGTGGAGCCTCTTCTGCACGCATCACCTCCTCCTCCGGCGACATTCCAAAATCCTTGCCTTCCGGCCAGTCCATAATCACCTCTAGAATTCCTGGGCGACTGGGGTTTCCCATTCGAGTTCGCTGAGTGATCAGTGCAATCCACTTACTCCATGTAGCATCCGTTGCATGATGTGTGGTAGGGACCCTTTCTTTGAACATCCAACCCAGCACTGGCAGCCGAGGTGCTAGGAGGAGCTGTGCTTCAGTACCAACCACTTCTGAAGCATCTCGAACCCCTTCATATGCTGCCAGTATCTCCTTTTCTGTTGGAGTATAGCGGGCTTCGGATCCTCTGTATCCCCGACTCCAAAACCCTAGGGGTTGACCACGTGTCTCCCCTGGCGCTTTCTGCCAGAGGCTCCAGGTAGGGCCGTTCTCCCCAGCTGTGGTGTAGAGCACGTTTTTAACATCTTGTCCTGCCCGGACTGGCCCCAGGGCTACTGCATGGACTGTTTCCTGTTTAATTTGTTCAAAAGCTTATCGTTGCTCAGGACCCCATTTAAAATCCTTCTTCTTATGGGTTACTTGATACAGAGGGCTCATGATCAGACTGTAATCTGGGATATGCATCCTCCAAAAATCCACAATGCCTAGGAAAGCGTGTGCTTCCTTTTTACTAGTTGGTGGAGACATAGCTGCTATTTTATTGATCATGTCTGTTGGGATATGACGGCATCCATCTTGCCATTTTACTCCTAAAAACTGGATCTCCTGTGCAGGCCCCTTGACCTTACCCCGTCTTATGGCAAAACCATCTTTCAGATAGATTTGAATTATTTTATGCCCCTTCTCAAAAACTTCTTCTGCTGTGTTGCCCCATATGACGATATCGTCAATGTACTGCAGATGTTCCGGAGCTTCACCCTGTTCCACTGCAGTCTGGATCAGTCCATGGCAAATGGTGGGGCTGTGTTTCCACCCCTGGGGCAATCGATTCCAGGTGTACTGGACACCTCTCCAAGTGAAAGCAAACTGCGATCTGCACTCTGCTGCCAGAGGGATCAAGAAGAATGCATTGGTGATATCCATTGTGGCATACCACTTGGCTGCCTTGGACTCCAGTTCGTATTGAAGTTCTAACATGTCTGGCACGGCAGCACTCAGTGGTGGTGTGACTTCATTCAGGCCATGATAGTCCACAGTTAGCCTCCACTCTCCATTAGATTTCCGCACCGGCCATATGGGACTGTTAAAGGGTGAGTGAGTCTTGCTGATCACTCCTTGAATCTCTAGTTGACGAATCAGCTCATGGATGGGGATCAGAGAGTCTCGGTTAGTTCGATATTGCCGCCGATGAACCATCGTGGTAGCAATCGGCACCTGTTGTTCCTTGACCTTCAACAGCCCCACCACAGAAGGGTCCTCTGACAGACCAGGCAAGGTAGACAGCTGTTTAACTTCTTCCGCCTCCAAGGCAGCTATGTCAAAAGCCCACCGGTACCCTTTTGGGTCCTTAAAATACCCTCTCCTGAGGTAATCTATACCAAGGATGCATGAAGCGTCTGGGCCAGTCACAATGGCCACTCATTCCCAGTTAGGCTCACTTCAGCTTCCAGTACAGTCAACTCTTGGGATCCCCCTGTCACTCCAGAAATACAAATGGGTTCTGTCCCTCTATAGCTTGATGGTATTATGGTACACTGTGCACCCGTAGGATTGAAGTTCGTTGTCCATCCCACTTTCTCATGTCCTTTCCGTGGTCACGCAGGCAGAACCATAGGGTGCTTCGTGGTGTGTAACCCCTGTATTCTCTGTCTTGAGTGGAGAAGTGTCTGCTTCTAACAGCTGAGATACTGGCTCGTACAGGTGGGGAGACCATATTCTCTTCAAGTTGCTGGCCCTTCCGGGACAGTTTCTCCACAGCTGAGACAAGGGGAGAAGAGAGACTTTCTTCATATTGCCGAAGTCGGGCAGCCACCTCATCCACCGTTGGTCCCTCTTCGCCTCTCCATTCCATCACTGCCAATGAGTTGGCATATGATGATGGGGCACTCCGTACAAACTTCCGCCACATAGACCTTGTGCACTGGACCTCATCAGGATCTGTGGGTGACTGTGCATTGTCCAGGTCACATGCATCCCCAGCATGGCTAATTCTCTCAGGTACTGGATACCTCTTTCCATGGTGGTCCATTTGCTCGGATGGCATACAACATCTTCACTGAAGGGGTACCTTTCCCTCACACCTGATAGGAGTCACCTCCAGAGGCTGTGGACCTGTGTCTTCTTCTCAATTGCCTTGTCAATGCCCCCCTCTCTAGACAGAGATCCCAGCTGCCTGGCTTCCCTACCCTCCAATTCCAAGCTACTGGCTCCGTTATCCCAGCACCGGAGCAGCCAGGTGACAATGTGCTCACCTGGAAATCAGCTGAAATCTTTCCGCATGTCCCGCAGCTCACACAGGGATAGGGATCGAGTGATTATCTCTGGTTCTGCCTCTTCCTCTTGTTCTCGTGATGACCCTGGTTCATTGTCATCCCTCACTAAGCGAACTGATTTCTTGTTGTATTTCTTCTTCTGGATAGGGGCAACTGATACGGGCACAGGTTGGTTTTCTGGTTCAGTTGCAGTGCCTGTCACTGGGGTTGGGGTAGCCACAGCACCTGCTGCAGGAGTTGGAGCAGCCGCAGT
>JAHSPS010031925.1:1517-17329 GCA_033628365.1 Calidris temminckii | reverse complement strand
GTGGCCTTGGCCGGTGCCGCTGCGGGCGGGGGAGCGGCCGGGGCTGGGGCTGGAACCAGAACCGGAGCTGGGGCTGGTTCTGTTTGTGTCTGCACTGAGACTCTCGATGGGGCTGAGGCAGCAACCGTTTGTGCCTGTGGTTCTTCCTGCATGACCAGAGGATTACATGAGGAAGTGAGATGGTGAACCTATCTGGAGGCTAGAAGCTCAGGTACAGGAACTTCAAGGAAAAACAACAGCCAAAAAGCATCCATCCAGGAAAATTACTGCTCCAGTGTCTGTTGGGCAGAGTAGAAGGGCTTTTTACCCTGATGAAGGGACTTCAGTTTCACAATTACAAAAACCAAGTGTAACCAGTTCTTTTAGAGAGATTCCAACCTACAAATGAGAGCTCACATGAAAACAAAATGTTAACTCAGCTTTATTCTGAAGTCTTGACATGCGATTCCCAAATGTCCCAAAAGTTACTTAAGAGAGTTTTACCAACAAACAGCAGTTACTTAGGAGAGTCTTACCAACCCAAAGATAGTAGCAGCACCGCAGAGCAGCAGGATGGCGAGGAGCCACATTGATAAGGTGGGGAGGAGGTAGGCACAGCGCCTTCGGAGCTTCCCCTGTAACTTCAAAGTGTGCTCATCTCCACCCCAAGACAGCCCCCTTATATCCTGCACCGGAGTGAGTGGGGAAGTACCAGCTAGGGTCGCTGCACGCATGGCCAGCAAGTGCAGCGAGCCTCACCAGACTCGTGATCCATTTTAGCTAACAGCAGCTGCCTGATATACAACCACATTGTTGCACCTTCTTCTTGTTGTTTTCCTTCTTTGAAGGTCAGGTTCTCATGGGTATGCACATAGTTTTGCAACAACAGTACTGAGTTCCCTTGTGTTTCTCGGCATGTATGCTGGACTTATTTTAAATAGTAAGTTTCCATTGTGTCTCACTAGGACCATCCTTTATTATCCCTGACACACCAAGTAATGAAGAGTCTGACCAGGAATAGAGGGGCCTTGCCTTCGGCCAGGTGGAGGAAAGAGAACCGGGTTTACTGGACTGTGTGGGTTCAATGGCCTGGCACATCAGCCCCACGGGAGTATAAAGCTCTAGTGGACACCAGTGCACAGTGTACTCTAATACCATCAGATTACAAAGGGGCAGAATCCATCTGTATTTCTGGAGGATCCCAAGAACTGCCTGTGTTGGAGGCTGAGGTAAGCCTAACTGGGAAAGAGTGGCAAAAGCATCCTATTGTGACTGGTCTGGAGGCTCCATGTGTCCTTGGCATAGACTAACTCAGGACAGGATACTTCAAAGACCAAAAAGGGTACCGGTGGACTTTTGGTATAGCTGCCTTGAGTACGGAGAAGATTAAACAGCTGTCTAGCTTGCCTGGTCTCTCAGAGGATCCATCTGTGGTGGGGTTGCTGTGGGTTAAAGAACAACAGATGCCAATTGCAGAGGTCAATTCCTTTTTCTTCTTCAATGGCTGGCATCTGAGGAGGACTCTGTCCATTCTTCTGCCTTTGATCCCAATTTGTGTGTTCCTGAATCCAGTTCTTGAATTCAGTTTCCATCTGTCGCTGAGTCCAGACTGTTGGTGCTTGCTGGTGACATGGTCATCATCCTGGGAGCTCGATATTGGTTTTGTATATATTTTGTTGTTTTTTTATTAATATTATTATTTTTTAATTGTTAATATTTTATTAAAGCTGTTTTAGGGGTTTTTTTTTCAACACATAAGTTCTGTTGTTCCTCTAGTGACCAGCCCAGCCTAAACCTTGATGCTCGTCAGAACTGTTATGAGGGGTGGGGAATTTAGATAGTTAGGGTATAATCGCCCAGGGATTTCTTTGTTCGAGGTCCCTCTTTGGAGGCACCCAGCTTGAGCTGCTCTTTATGTCGGATAAATAAAACACATATTTACTCAGAAGATTGGTGACTCATCTTTGTGCCCTGATGACAGTGGCATAATTACTGCAGGTGGCATAATTACCTCAATAAAGTGTTGATCTGCTCGAGGGTAGGAAGGCTCTACAGAGGGATCTGGACAGGCTAGATCGATGGGCCAAGGCCAACGGGATGAAGTCCAACTAGGCCAAGTGCTGGGTCCTGCACTTGGGTCACAACAACCCCAACAGACTTGGGGAAGAGTGGCTGGAGAGCTGCCTGGCAGAAAAGGACCTGGGGATGTTGGTCGACTGTCGGCTGAACATGAGCCAGCAGTGTGCCCAGGTGGCCAAGAAGGCCAACAGCATCCTGGCCTGTATCAGGAACAGCATGGTGAGTAGGACTCGGGAGGTGATCGTCCCCCTGTACTCGGAACTGGTGAGGCCTCACCTCGAGTACTGTGTCCAGTTTTGGGCCCCTTACCACAAAAAAGATTTTGAGGGTCTGGAGCAGTTCCAGAGAACGGCAACGAAGCTGGTGAGCGGTCTGGGGAGCAAGTCTTATGAGGAAAGGCTGAGGGAGCTGGGGGTGTTCAGCCTGGAGAAGAGGAGGCTGAGGGGAGACCTTATCGCTCTCTACAACTACCTGAAAGGAGGTTGTAGAGAGGCAGGGATAGGTCTTTTCTCCCAAGTCACAGGTGATAGGACAAGAGGAAATGGCCTCAAGTTGTGCCAGGGGAGGTTCAGATTGGATATTAGGAAAAATTTTTACACTTAAAGGGTTATTAAGCCTTGGAACAGGCTGCCCAGGGAAGTGGTTGAGTCGCCATCCCTGGAGGTATTTAAAAGATGGGTTGACATAGTGCTTAGTGACATGGTTTAGTGATGTGGGCTTTTTTGTTTGTTTGGTTGGTTTTTTTCTTTATCAGCGTTAGGTTGACAGTTGGACTAGATGATCTTAAAGGTCCCTTCCAACCTAGACAATTCTATGATTCTGTGATTCTCCCAAGTAACAAGTGATAGTACTAGAGGAAATGGCCTCAAGTTGCACCATGGGAGATTTAGACTGGATATTAGGAAAAATTTCTTCACCAAAAGGGTGATCAATCATTGGAACAGACTCCCCTGGGAAGTGGTTGAGTCACCATCCCTGGAGGTATTGAAAAGACATGTAGAGGTGGTGCTTAGGGACATGGTTTAGTGGTGGACATGGCATTGTTAGGTTTACGGTTGGACTTGATGATCTTAAGGGTCTTTTCCAACCTAAATGATTCTATAAACTCTCTGTTCAGGTTTAGGAGCTGCAAGTGACCATGGCGCTTCAATGTGGACTCTCTGCAGATTGGCCCAGGTAACTGGCATGCGCCTGTCCCATCATCCTGAAAAAATGGATGTACAGAGATGCAATTTAATATCCTTTAACTGCTTTTATACCCTTTGTGATCACCTTATCCAAGCCCTTGGAAATGCAGGATCTGCCCATATGCATCAGTCCATACTCAGCTGGGGTGACCACTGGAGCTGACTGCCTGTGGGTGGAAAGACCACGTCCTCAGCTTGGGCAGTGCAGGGACCAGCTCCAAACTGCCACTGAGACCTTCCATGTCCTGCAGCATCCATAGCCACTCTCCAAGACAGAGGCCCAGGAGATGCAGGGCCCTGGACTGAGCCATTAACAACTCCTAGGCTGCTGTCCCAGTTCCCCACCCCCCAAACGGCTCTGCAGCAGGGACTGGCATCTCCTGAGTATGAGGGATGGGAGCACCTACCTTGAGCTGCAATGAAGAAGCACAGACTCTGGTAGCTCTGTAGGGGAGAGGTTCAAACAGGTCTGATCACACAGGTTAAATATTTAACAAGGAATGAAATAAAGGACTGTCGTGTCCCACTCTCAGGAAAGGGGGAGAAAGTGACTCAGATTTGCAAATCCCCAACAGCGTGGACTAAGGTGAGATAAATCTCAAGGTCCGTATACAAACATTTATTAGTTTCCAAAAATTATTAGTATAGGTCTTAACAAGTCCACAATAATTGGTTAGGCATATAACAAATTATGGCAAGCGGTGAGGTATGAATTGTGTTACTTAACAACAGATATACAACAGCTTATGGCAAGCAGTACTTAAGGTTATCAACAAGTTTAAGAGAAAAGAGAAACCGAGGGATAGAGGAAGGAAAAGACAGAGAAAAAGACAAACAGATCGCTAGTCCTGGTTCCAGAGTCTTTTTCAGGGAATCTTCCCAGGCATAATCTTCTTTCTTGGAAAAAATATTCCCAGGTATGATCTTTTTTGGGAAAAAATTTTCCCAGGCACAATCTTCTTTTTTGTTCTCTCTAGAGGCACTTATTTTCCCCTTTTGTGTTTGCTGAATTAGCACGGTCCACCCCCCTTGCCAAGGATAGCCTCATCTCAGGTTTCTCCCTTCTCTCAGGTGACATGTAGCATGATTTGGGTGGAGAGATGAGTGCCATAGTCATATATGTTTAGCATGTTCTCTATAATCTTCATTAGCATATGCGGGGGTGTGCACTTTCATATGCGTTTCGTGGATAATGAAGCAAAGGTCACTTATCGGACACAATGGCCTTGAGAACAGAGAACTAGCAAGCTCACCACACAAGTGGCAGAACTATCTTGTCTTCACAAGGCAGTCCTCTCACTTCTTTTCAGGCACCTGTGAGCCTTATCAGTTCTTTGAACATCAGGCCTGCATTATTTATTTCCTTGTGAGTGTTTGAGGCATTCCATTGAAGGCTTGGAGGGCCTTCTTCCCTTTGTCAATGAATTTACGGGCCATCTCTTACCCATCCCCACAGGCACCAGAACTCAAAGACCTCAGCACAGCATGCCTCATAGCACCACTCCCAGTCAGCACAGAGAGCTAGTACCCAGAGGTTGCATCTTGGCTCCTGTCCCCTCACATCACAAGCAGGTCCCTTTTTCTTAGAGATGAGAATTGCACACAAACCCAAAGTACTCTGGGTATCTAAGTAAGAACACAAGGAAAGCGACATCCCAAGATCTGCCAGCACTTGAGGGAAGCAAGTACCAGACCTTGGAGACACCCATGTGAGCAGGATTATCCTTGCCCAGTGCAGCCAGGCACCTCTCCTACCCTGCCCAGGTACCTCTCCTACCTTGCCCAGGGCAGGAATTCCTCACTACCTATATCCACGTAGCTTGCATTGATGTAGCCGTTCCCCATGTCAGAGGGCTGTAGCATCACACATCAGTGATTGTCTGAAAGAGAAGGGAGATGAGAGTCGGTGGACTGTCTCTTTGGGGCAGCAACAAAGTGACTGTTTAAGGAGGGGGATGTAATTTAGGAAAGCCTGGGACTGTCTGCTCCCTCCTTAGCAGCACTACAGGCCTCAGGACATGTTCAGAGTTAAAGAACAGCTAACGAGACAAAAGCTGACATGGCACAGCAAGAAATGCAACATGTTTTTGGGGAAAACTGTTAATGCAATGGCCAAATATCCACACCATGTGGGGCCCAGAGAAGCTTTAAGCTCTGATAGAAATTGGGTCACTTCCTCCACTTTCCCACAAATAGCCACCTCTGGATGGGACACAGCAGTATTCAATGACTAACAGCAGGAACAGGTATACAGTGATGAATGATTAAGCTTGCAGGGAGATTTGAGGAAGAGAAGAAGATTCTCCAGCTGGATATAAAACAGTGGGGCCAACATGATGATTTTGGAAAATCCCTCTGGGTTTCAGTGGCCACAGGGGATGAGGTGAGGAGCTCAGCATTGCTGAATAGCTGGAGAGGCACCTACATCAGCCAGCACCCTGCACTGATGAACCACTTCCAAGTGCCTGTGCCAATCCCTGGAGATCTCGGCTTACATGGGATGATGCTCATGTAGCATTTCTTGCTCTGATTACTCAGCTCCTTCCTGGCATCGCAGGGATGCAACAAAGTGGAGGCCAGTTTCTGCAGAGGACGAAGACAAGCGCGCTCTGCATTAGCACATGTTCTGGGGCTGGCCAAGGCTGACTGCATCATACACCCGAGGAAGGGGTCAGGGCTGGGTGGACAGTGCAGCCAGATGGGAAAATAAAGCTAAAACAGACCTGATACTCTCTCAGAAGACCAGCACCATGCCTGTTGATTGATTCATTCTCTGTCTGTTCTGCCTCTATTTCTGCCCACTTAAACCTCTTCAGAGCCTCCAGCAGTTCCTCCACCAGGATCTGTGTTCAGCTTGCATATACCTACAAGGCCGGAGTGTAGCATGCACCTGACAGCTGGCCTTGGAGCACTGCAGCTGGGACTGAGCTGGTATTTCAGTGGGCAGGACCCCGCCAAAGTCTAGAATGTCCCTCACCATGTCCCTCTCTCCTGGGAGGTGCCCCTTTCCCCATGCCAGCCAGCTCTGTTCCCCCCGTTCCTGTAAGGACCTTATAAAAGCAGTAAGCAACCTGCCTATGCTTTTAACAGACAGCTTGTCCAGACAAGGCATGCAAGACTTTTCTCATACTGCATAGAATCATAGAATCATAGAATCATCTAGGTTGGAAGAGACCCTTGGGATCATCGAGTCCAACCATCTACCCTACTCTACAAAGTCCTCTCCTACACCATATCCCTCAGTACCGCATCTAAACGTCCCTTAAACACATTCAGGGACAGTGACTCAACCACCTCCCTGGGCAGCCTATTCCAATGCCCGACCACTCTTTCTGTGAAAAATTCCTTCCTAATGTTCAATCTAAACCTACCCTGTTGGAGCTTGAAACTGTTCCCTCTCGTTCTGTCGTTAATTACATGTGAGAAGAGACCAGCACCAACCTCTCTACAGTGTCCTTTCAAGTAGTTGTAGAGAGTGATGAGGTCTCCCCTCAGCCTCCTCTTCCTCATACTAAACAGTCCCAGCTCCTTCAGCCGCTCTTCATATGATTTGTTTTCCAGGCCCTTCACTAGTTTCATTGCCCTCCTCTGCACTCGCTCCAGCACCTCGATATCTGTCTTGTATTGAGGTGCCCAGAACTGGACACAATACTCCAGGTGTGGCCTCACCAGTGCTGAGTACAGGGGCATAATCACCTCCCTACTTCTGCTGGTCACAGTATTTCTAATACAAGCCAGAATGCCATTGGTTTTCTTGGCCACCGGGGCACACTGCCGGCTCATATTCAGCCGCTTGTCAATTAGAACCCCCAGGTCTCTTTCCTCCAGGCAGCTTTCCAGCCACACTTCCCTGAGCCTGTAGTGCTGCATGGGGTTATTGTGGCCCAAGTGCAGGACCTGGCACTTGCCCTTGTTGAAACTCATGCCATTGATATTGGCCCAGTGATCCAATCTATCTAGGTCCCTCTGTAGGGCTTCCCTATCCTCCTGGGAATCAACACCCCTGCTTAACTTGGTGTCATCTGCAAACTTGCTGACGATACACCCTATGTCCTTATCGAGATCATCAATAAAGACGTTAAATAGAAATGGTCCTAACACTGAGCCCTGAGGCACACCACTAGTGACCGGCCGCCAGCTGGATTTGAATCCATTGAGCACCACTCTTTGGGACCTTCCAGTCAGCCAGTGCTTGATCCAGCAGATCGTATGCTCGTCCAGGCCGTGTGAAGCCAGTTTTTCCACGAGAATTCTATGGGGGACAGTATCGAATGCTTTTTGAAAATCCAGGTATACAATATCAATAGCCTTTCCCTCGTCCAATAATCGGGTCATCTTGTCATAGAAGGAGATCAGGTTTGTCAGGCATGACCTGCCTTCCATAAACCCATGCTGACTAGGCCTGATCCCCTGGTTGCCCATTATGTGGGTTTTGATGGCATTCAAGATGACCTGTTCCATGACTTTCCCTGGTATTGAGGTCAGACTGACAGGTCTATAGTTTCCTGGATCCTCCTTTTTACCTTTCTTGTAGATGGGTGTTACATTTGCCACCCTCCAGTCCATTGGGACCTCCCCAGTTAGCCATGACTTCCTGTAAATGATGGAAAGCGGTTTGGCGAGCACATCTGCCAACTCTTTCAGTACTCTTGGGTGTAGCCCATCTGGTCCCATAGACTTGTGTGCATCCAAGTGGCTTAGCAGGTCACTGTTTTCTTCCTCTTTGATAGTGATGCCCTCATTCTGCTTCCCCTCCCTGTCTCCTAACTCATGGGGCTGGGTGTCCAGGGAACAGCTAGTTCCACTGCTAAAGACCGACGCGAAGCAGGCATTGAGCACCTCAGCCTTTTCCTCCTCCTTTGTGACTGTTTCCCTCTGCATCCAATAAAGGAGGGAGATTTTCCCTAATCCTCCTTTTGTTGTTAATGAATTTATAGAAACATTTTTTATTATCCTTAACAGCTGCAGCTAGGTTGAGCTCTAGCTGCGCTTTAGCTCTCCTTATTTGCTCCCTGCATAGCTTTGCTACATCTTTATAGTCTTCACGAGAGACCTGCCCCCTCTTCCAAAGGTCGTAGACTCTCTTTTTGTTTTTGAGATCCAGCAAAAGATCCCTGTTAAGCCAGGCTGGTCTCCTTCCCCGCCTACTTGTTTTTCGGCACATGGGGACAGCCTGCTCCTGTGCCTTTAAGACTTCTTTCTTGAAGTATGTCCATCCTTCATGGGCTCCTGTATCCTTAAGGGCATCCTCCCAAGGGATTTGGTTTAGCAGTGCTCTGAACAGCTTAAAGTTTGCCCTCCGGAAGTCTAAGGTGGCAGTTTTGGTAACCCTTCTCCTTTTTTCTCTGAGGATAGAGAACTCAATCATCTCATGATCACTGTGCCCTAGACGGCCTCCAACCTTTACTTCCCCCACAAGTTCTTCCCTGTTCACAAGGAGCAGGTCTAGGAGGGCACTTTCCCTGGTCGGCTCACCTATCAGCTGCATGAGGAAGTTATCCTCCACACATTCCAGGAACCTCCTGGATTGTTCCCTGTCAGCCGTGTTGTACTCCCAGCAGATATCGGGGAGGTTAAAGTCCCCCACAAGAACAACGGCAAGCGACTGCGATATTTCTCCCAGTTGCTTATAGAAGGCTTCGTCCACCTCACTGCTTTGGTTGGGAGGTCTATAGCAGACTCCCACAGCAATGTCACCTTTATTTGCCCTTACCCTAATCCAAACACTCTCGACCCTGTTGTCACTACACTTAATTTCTGAGCTATCATAGCATTCTCTGACATACATGGCCACTCCGCCACCTTTCCTTTCCTGTCTGTCCCTCCTGAAGAGCTTGTAGCCCTCGATTGTGGCACTCCAGTCATGTGAGGCATCCCACCACGTTTCTTTGATAGCCACTATGTCATAGTTTTCCTGGTGCATCATGGCTTCAAGCTCCCCCTGTTTGTTGTTCAAACTGCGTGCATTGGTATAGATGCACTTCAGACGAGCTACTGGTTCCAACACCTTTGCATCTCCTCAGCATCTTTGCAGGGGGATAATGCTGTTGCTCTCCAAGGTTTTTGAACTGTTGTACTTTCGCCTGCAAAACACCAAGTTAGATCCATAGGCCCTCTTTCCTTTGCTGTTCAGTTAAACTGCCTTTATCTCAACCCATGAGTTTTGCCTCCTTCCTATTCTACCCCTATCCTGCAGTGGGGTATGTGTGAAGTGAGTGAGCGGCCTAGTGGTTCTTTGTTGCTGTCTAGGGTTAAACCAAGACAGCCTCCCACCCACGGCCACCAAACATCCCAGCTGTGGATGAGGACCCCAGGGGCACTGTCCTGCTAAGGCACCTGGGCTCTCGGTGCAGGGGCCAGGAGCAGAGCTCATGTGGCACTGCCACTTGCCTTTGGCAGCTAGCCAAAAGGGCCTGACCCTGGCTGGAAGCATCCTCTGTGACAGGTACCTGCTGTGAGCGGTGGATGAGATGGAGAAAGGGCCATGTAGTTCCAGGTCGGCCGGAGGGCAGCGTTGTGGTAACTCTGCTCATGGATCCTGTTGCCCAGCACAAAGCCTGTGGGGGCAATGAGATTGAGTACAGCAGCCATGTAGGTGCCAGGCTGCCAGCTGGTGTTGAAGGGCTGTGGCTCCCCTGAGCAGGCACCTTCCACCACCATGCCATTATGCATTTCAGCCACAATGATCTGGTGCTCCCTGCAAGGCAGGGTGGTGAGAGGGATGGGAGAGATGGGGATGGGGAGAGTGGGACAGAGGCAGCTGCGGGCAAGTGCTGCCAGTGGGGAAACACATCCCAGGGCTGTGGAGAGCAGAGCTGCCAGGGGGCAGGTAATGGGGTGGAGGGGAAGCATGGCCATCCCTTGGGATGGGGAGGTGTCACAGCCACTGCAGCAACCTGAGGCCAGGTCACCAGTATGGTAATGCAACACAGCAGACACTTTTCCCAGCAACTCCAAAAATCTGACCCTGAGCAAAACGTGGTAGGAATATTGGGTTTGGAGTTTTTTGTGTGTGTTTTTTTTTTTCTGCAATGATGGTGCTTGTGGGCAGATACTCCAGCATTCTTTCACCTCTCAGGAACAGAGCTGGAGTCTTCCTAGCCACCTTCCTTGTGCCCTCCTGTGCTCAGAAAGGCATTCTCAGCCTCTTCTCCCGTTCCCACATCCAGTTTCTCACACTCCCTCTTTTGTATTTCATCTGTTTCTGCAACAGAGTTGACAGGGCCAGTGCCCCCCAGGAACCTGCCTTTCCATTTCCTTCACTCAAATACAGAGCTCACCCATAGAGAGTTTGCCGTACCCGAACATGCTTGCCCTGGCAGAAGTGCCTTGCAGCTGCAAGTGCATCGCAGCAGGGCACAGTCCAGGAGATAGCTGGGAAATAGCTGCACTCCACAACTTCGGATGAGAGGTTTGAGGGGTAGGGGGAGCAACTGCTGCTCTGCCTCCAGCAACAGCAGCAACTCAGACATCACCTCTCCCTGCCTGGTGGTGCTTCTGGGTCTTTCAAGAAATAATTAAACGGCTGCAAAAGCAAACCATATCAGTAGGAATTGGTTCCCCACTTGGAGGATCTTTGGAAAATTAGTAAGGAAATTCCATAAATTAAAAAACACTAAAAAACCCCCACATACTCAGTCCCTCTGTGCACCACTGCCAGCACAATGGTTGTCAGCTCCTCTGTATGGCATCTCCAAAAGCCCTTCATTACCCTATCTGTAACCTCAAATGCCCTGGAGGAAGTGTGGCCCAAGCAGTTGACAGGAAGCCCTATGCACTCACTTGCTCACTCTTTACACTTCCCCTTGCTCCGCATTGGAAAGAATCCATCCTTGAGCATAACCCAGCCTCTGCACAGAAGACAGAGGGGAGTTGCAAGCTGGCACCACCTTCCCAAGCATGGCCTGAATGCTTGTCCAGCAGCTACATGCTCTGGTCACACAAGGCAAAGTCAAAGCCACAAAGATAGCTTTGGTTTGTTTGCAAGAAGACAGGACGCAGGTGTCCATGGGCTTCTTGGTTTGGCAGGTCCCACTGCCCCCCCGTGTCACCACATCACAGAGCGCACACAGCAGATCTGGCACAGTCGTGAGGACAGATAGTGTGCGTTTCAGCAGGGTGTATCTCGTCTCTCCCCCTTCCCTTGGTGGGGAGTGGCATCCTGCTGCAATACCAGCATCCAGGCACACTGCCACACATGTGACCCATTTTGACACAAACCTCACAGTGTGCTGGCATTTGAGCCATGTTTTGCAGCAATCTTGCCACCCTGGAGGATGTCACTCCTCCACTGCGAGGACATACACTCCTATCAACCCTCAGACTTTGTGGTGGATTTGAAGCTCTTGAAGTGCTTGCAAAAAGGACTGCCAGCTGCTTCTACAGGCTGTTCTTTGCTCTCTTTTTTGTCTGTCTTATTGAGCTTTTACATCTTACCTGCTTGATACTATTTTTTGTCATCTAGACATGACTTCAGCTTTTTGAAGGGGGGCTGTCTCTTTCAATTAACCTCTGGCCCTGGCAGTTAGCCCTGCTGGTTCCCCTCTGCCTTTTGATACCAGGAGCCCTGAAAGGCTGCCTTAAATCTTTGCAGGCCTGCTGGACACTGTGTGACCATGCTGCTTCTTTTAGCTTCATTTTATCCAAGTGTCATGGTTTAACCCCATCCAGCAACAAAGAACCACACAGCTACTTACTCGCTCCCCCCACCCCCTGCTGGAATGAGAGGAGAATCGGAAGAAAAAGGCAAAACTCATGGGTTGAGATAAAGGCAGTTTAACAGAACAGCGAAGGAAAGAGGCATTGCGGATGGAAACATTTGACATGGTTATGATTTAGCAGCAATTCAAAATTTATTAATGATTTGAGTTAAATCAAGAGGTTAAATTTTAGCAGCACTTAATTATTAGCCAATTTAAGGATTTGCAAGGTGATTTAACAAAATAATTGATCAGCGACACCACCAGCTGGAGATGTTCAAAAGATGGGTTGACATGGTGCTGGGGGACATGGTTTAGTGATGTTTTTTCTGTCAGAGTTAGGTTGATGGTTGGACTAGATGATCTTGAAGGTCCCTTCCTGAGGGAACAAAGGGCACGGACTCCGCAGGGGGGGTGAAGCAAAGACCTTTAATGTTTCATTTTTGCAGCATATATAGTTTCTATCTTTTGATCACGAGCCATGCTCTCTACACAGATAGGTTGTGGGTGAATGTCCACGCGCTGTTGTGAGCAATACAATTGGCTACATACAAGTGTTCATGCGCCTAGGCTAACCAATCATTACTATATGCTTCGATACACTGTTATCTACTTTACTGCCTTGCTACATTTCACACCCCACACACATATTGCCATATAAGGACATTGTTTTACTGTTCCCAAGGCTTCCTTCCCATCACTGCAAGAACACCTGCCGAGCTCTCGCTCAGCAGTGTGTCTCCAACTTCCTCATTCTCCACAATTCCCCCTTCTTTATTTACTAACAAAGCAACAGCTAGTGTTTTGTTAATCAGGCACTGTACACATTGTAACAAACAGGGAATACAAATCATAATACATAGAAAGATTATGATACAGAAAAGCACAATTTGTAAGGCTGATTGCATCTAACCAGTTACACCCCAATCATTAAAAAGATCATTTAACCATCCCCATCCTTCAGATACTTTTAAATGCTGCAACGACAGCTTGCATTTCATCACCCCTTTTTTTTTTTTTTTTTTCAGAGTTCCTCGGGGACTTCCCAGAGTTCTGGGACTAGCCTCTTTTTGCTGCAAATCAGAGTTTCCATAAGGGTAGAGGTTTAATAATCAGTTTCCCCCTTCTTTGCTTCCAGAGTCCTCCATTCGGAGAGGACCCGGTGCCCTTTACGATACGAGACAGCAGATAGAGACTGCTAAAATCAGCAGGGCGCGCCTTCTCCTCTTGCTGTCCTGTCTCGCAGGAACAGGAGTGCTGATCCTGGATGAGCCCCTAATTTGTGAGAAACACCAGCTCACACTTAGAATTTTAAAGAGAACAAAGTCATCAAAGGAAAGATTAAAAATTTATTGTATGAAACAGCACTGAATCAAGTGCATCTCAAAATAGAGGCACACATAATCTTTTAGTTTTTAAGTATTTGTATCCTACTCCTTTTGTTCTACACTACGTACACCACGCTTGCCTCTTAGTTGAGACACAATACCACATTCAGTCCTTCTGAGTCAAATGTTGTTGGTACAGACGAACACACCTCGCTGGAATCCACCGCGCTCTGCTGCTTCTTCTTGCCGGGGCACGGAGACTCCTCCCAGCGTGTGGTCCTTGCTGCCGCACTGCGTGTCTGCCTGGCCTGGCGGGGTGGGGGGGCGCCTTGCCACCCTTCTCCTCCTCCTGCTGCTGCTGCCGCCACCGCCGTGGGGCTGGGACGCTGGCTTTGCTGCCACCAGAACTTTTCTCTCTCCCCTCCCCAGCTCCGCGCTCGCTGCCCCCGCTTCCACTCGGCGGCCGCAGATCGCCTTGCCGCCTGCCTGCCCATCCATCCCGCTCTCTGAGCCCAACATGTTCATAGAATACGGCGAGGAAGGGCCATAGTCGAGCACTCTCCTTCAGAGTTCTTTGATGACAGCAAAAGTCAGTCCTTCCCACTTTGGTTGTTGACGGGGCTTGTAAATTACTGGTGCAACAAGCTTTGATGTTATGCTTAAGTCCCCGGCTGCTAATGCCTCCTGTCAAACATTTCCCCAGTGGTCATGTGGGTCAGGGGGAAATAAATTTGGTTCTTTGTCAGGGTCGATATCCCCTGGATCAAAAGGATGCTCAGATTGATCATCTGGGTCTTGACATGGAAGGGCAACAGGAAGGGCAGTGGCATTACTGCAGCTTGCCGCTTCGGCACTTTCAGCACTACCCTTCGCTTGCCACTTCAGCCTTCTTCTTCTGAATTACCTCAAGGATCTGTCTCCATGGAGAGCTCCCCTGCTAACTTATCTGAACGCGTGGCTCTGTCCCAGAGTTTCACACCTGCTTCATCCCATATCTCTTTCGTAAATATGGTTGTAGCGTTCACTCCTTCACAACTCACGGATACCCATTTTAAAATTTTTTTCAAGGTTTGAGGATTTATGGCTACTTTATGCTTCCGCAATAATTCCTCCATTAATCTGAGGACTGATTCCTCCTCATTAAAGATGTTGTTCCCCATGGCTCACCTCACTCAACCTGAGATGATTGTGCTGGCTTCTGCTTCCTTTCAGCAGCTCTTCAGTTCCATGGGGCTTGCCGCTGGCCAGTCTCCGACTCAGATATTCGCTCCTCACACAGGGCACTATTTGTGGCAACAAAGGGCACGGACTCCGCAGGGGGGGTGAAGCAAAGACATTTAATGTTTCTTTTTTTCAGCATATATAGTTTCTATCTTTTGATCACGAGCCATGCTCTCTACACAGATAGGTTGTGGGTGAATGTCCACATGCCATTGTGAGCAATACAATTGGCTACATAGAAGCGTTCACGCACCTAGGCTAACCAATCATTACTATCTGCTTCGATACACTGTTATCTGCTTTGCTGCCTTGTTATCTGCTTTACTGCCTTGCTACATTTCACACCCCACACACATATTGCCATATAAGGACATTGTTTTACTGTTCCCAAGGCTTCCTTCCCATCACTGCAAGAACACCTGCCGAGCTCTCGCTCAGTAGCACGTCTCCGACTTCCTCATTCTCCACACCTTCCAACCTAGATGATTCTATGATTCTATGATAGTTAAAATTTCCCTCTTGTCAAGTTTAAAGTAAACGTTCATGATGCATCAGCATTCCTCAATAGGTAATAATTGAGACTTGAGAAGGTTATCTTGCCCTGGCCCTTTAACCCTTGAGGTATTTACCTGAGCAGCATCCCAACTCAGGGGAGATGCTGGTCACAGCCTGCTGCCATTTATAGGGTCTGAAATAACTGACTTGATAACTTGGACAATGGGATATTCTGGTACTTTCCACCAGTTGTGCAAGCCCAGAACTTGCTAGATCTTGAAATTCTGGTATCACCCCCCTCTTTGAGCCATGGTCCAGGTACTGTCAGGTGGTGATTGATTATCAACTCTTTCCAAGTGATAGGGGATGCAGGAACCAGGTGCGCTAAGGGGTTGCCATAACGTTTTGGGCTGTTGCCCTTTGTATTCTTTCCTATTTTATGTTGGGTTGTTATGTGGCCTGAGTTGCCATGTGGTCCAGGTGCTAAGGGGTTGCCATAACATTCTGGTCCATCGTCCTTCGCATTTTTTCCTGGTTTATGTTGGGTTATTACATGGCCTAGATAGGGGAGGAAATAGCCCAAGCACCGAGTGGCCTAAGGGGGTGAGGTAGGGGTTGCACCACCACAAGAGGAAAACAACAATAATACTGATAGAGGAATATACAAAACACAAATTTTGTACCACTGCTCCCATATTGAACCTGGGAAACCCCTAACCCACTCCCAAGCAGTGATTTCCTGCCCCCTCCCCTGGCCAGCTCCCCCTACTATATACTGGGTCATGGTATCTAATACCATTTTTTGGTCAGTTGACACCCACCCC
>JAHSPS010030907.1:261-21075 GCA_033628365.1 Calidris temminckii | reverse complement strand
CTGAAGGGAGCCTACAGGAAGGCTGGGGAGAGCCTGTTTAGAAAGGCCTGCAGTGACAGGACGAGGGGCAATGGCTTTAAGCTGGAGGGGAACAGATTTAGACTGGAGATTAGGAGAGGGTTCTTTACTGTGAGGGTGGTGGGGCACTGGAACAGGTTGCCCAGGGAGGTGGTTGAGGCCCCTTCCCTGGAGATATTCAAGGTGAGGTTCGACGAGGCCCTGGGCAATCTGGTCTAGTTGGGGGTGTCCCTGCTGACTGCGGGGAGGTCGGACTAGATGACCTTTGGAGGTCCCTTCCGGCCTGGGCAATTCTATGATTCTATGATTCTAACTAACTGGAACCACAGCAGGGCAAACACCTAATTTAGAGGCATCTTTAAATTTTACCTTCTCTACAGGATGTTAGTTTGCATCTGCAAGCAAGCTATTCAAGTTAAATTGTTAATCAAGGTACTATTGGTTTAAGTGGCGGTAGATTAGAGACTACACTGACTTAGTCACATTTCTTTTTAACAGAGTATCTGAGTTAATCACTGTAGATATACTTATTCAGTCTCTTGAATATATGAGGTACAAGTTTGTCGGGATCAATCCTTAAATAGCTTCCAATTCATTCACCAGCTTTCAGCTCCGCATGCCCACAGAGCAGTTTTCCGTTATCAGGTTCCAGTTTGGTTTATATCATTTGGATACTATTAATCACATTAATTGATTTCCAAAATTATTATTTTTTTTCCCCTTCATACAAGTTACCAAGTAACTCATTTTTGGGAGTAAAAATAAAATCGTCATCATCTGTGTTTAAAATATTTGTATCTTCTGTGAACCAAGCATCTTCCTTTGGAACTCCATTGAAACAGTCTTCAAACCACCACCAAAACATTTTGCTACTGTTTTGACAAAACTAGACTTTGCCAAATGACAAATTTCTGTCCTTTACAGCTTGGACCAATGTGGGAAAGTAAAGGAAGATTGGTGAGGAGGACTGTAAATACGCTCAAGTGACTCGCATGTGGGGTGCTGGAAAACACATCTATCACACTAATTGTTGCTTAGTTTGGTGTGCTCAACAAGTAGAACATCTGCACATAGATAACATAACAACAGCAGGGCAAGAATCTCAGGCGTGTTCGATAAGGTGCCCCTGAGTCCATCCCAGGCCTATATTATCTAAGTGCAGATGTCCTCCTCGCCAGTCTTCCGTTACTTTCCCACATGAGGACCCTGTCTTTTCATCTGCCTTTGATCCCCATCCATGTGTTCCTGACCCCAGAGCTGGAATCCAGTTCCCATCCGTCGCTGAGTCCAGTCTAGGACTTCCCCATTGCCTGCCAGTGACGGTACTGTCATCCTGGGAGCTTGATATGGTTTTGTATATATTATATCTATATCATTATTGTCTTCCTTTTTTTTTATTTTAGTATTAATTCTTCATTAAAGTAGTTTAGTTCATCCTAAACTTTTGAATCTCCTTATCTCTTCCTCTCCTCTTTCGGGGGGGTGGAGAAGGGCCATCTGTCGGTCCAGTTGCGTGATTTCGGCTGAAGCCACGACACGCCCCTATGCTAATTAGTCATTGTTATTTGTTTTGGTATTGTTATCTATTTTGTTAGCTTGCTATCTATTTCACATTACTATATAAGGACATTGTTTACTGTTCTCAAGGCTTCCTTCCCCTCAATGCAAGAACACCTACTGAGCTCTTGCTCAGCAGCAGGTCTCCACAATTCCTCACTTCCCACATAAATATAGCTCTGGAAACAATTGTGCTGTGGCCAGATCTCTCCCATCTCCTACCACAGAGAAATCTGCTCAGAATAAGAGCCTGTGATTTCTGAGGCCTCATGCAGCTAACGATACACACAGAAAAGACTGCAGAAAGAAAGTGCCAGAAAGAGAAGATAATCGAATTGCATTGGTCTGCCCGCGCATCCCTTACACAAAGAGGGTTTCTTTCTATTCAGGTCCTAAGCAAGCCCCTGCATGGAGCCCATGGCTCTCACCTGGCATGACTTCAGTCACCAGAGATCCCTCCGCAGGGAGCTCCATCACGATCTCATTGTCATCTTCATTTATATCTAGCCAGTGGCTGCAGTTGAATGAGTATTTTTCTTTTGTCAGCGTTTTCAGCAGAGATACCTCCATTAAACCAAAACACTGCATGAGTTCAGAGGCTTAAAGACAAAAAAGCAACAAACTCCTGATAGGTTTTTTTTGCCTGGGAAGCAAGAGTAGGTAGCAGCAGAGAAATAGCACACATTAATAACAAGATCGTCATTCCGACTCGTACACAGCAGTGATACATGGAGCAAAGTCTGTCATAGCTGATGGCTTTTCATTCCTCCTTTCTCCAGTCACTCTGTGGCGTTGTGAAAGTTTTGATGAATGCTGTGGCTCTCAGTAATTGCTCATCATATGCCACTGTATAAATCCAGAGAGCAAAACCTGGATAGTGCTTGCACTGCTGGTTCTCATGGCTCAAAATCAGTGCATGGCACATTGAGAAAACACCCAGAAAATGGCAGAAAGCATGATCAAATATCTGCAGTATCTTCCAAAGGAGTAATGAGCAAATAAGCTCTGCAGATGGCTGGTGAAGGGAGGATATGATGAATGTCTACAAAATCAGAGGTGGCATGTAGAAGGCAGAGGGGGTGTCAACTATTCACTCTTCTGCTGCAAGAAATACAGGGCATCAAATGACAAAAAGGACACAACAAAAGGACACAATCAGCCTGTGAAGTACTTGCTAAAAGCTATTATGATTTCTAAAAGTTTAAATTTTCAAGGAGAGACTGGAACCTTTGAACAAATAAATGGAAGAGAAGCCTGCTCAATGCGCCGTATTTAGTAGATCTGTTCAGGAAGTAAGTCTCCAACTTGAAATAGTCAGAAACTGGAAGAATTAGGGGTATCATAAATGCTTGTCCCTTTCTTACTGTTCTCTAGCCATGCGCTTATGTGACACGAGAGAGGATGTTGGGCTAGATGGACTTTTGGCCTGACCGGTATGGCTGTTCTTGTAATAGAAAGTATAAGCCTCCCCCAACCCGAAGCAAGCCTGGCATGAAATGTGTGAGGCCTGGAACAAAGTATCGTTAAAGCTTCATCTAAGTTCCTAGATGCTAAAATGGGAGTACAAGTCGTGGGATTCATGTGCCATGAGCCTGATGCACCCAGAAAACATCAGACTGGCTGTATACAGGCAGATTGCTTTCATGCATCTTCGCCAGGTTTCTTAGACAGTTGGGCCCAAAGTGAACCTTAGACACCCTATCAGATCCCTCTTGTCCTCCCTGAACACAATTTATGGGCAGAAAAAGATACCTTAGGGAAATGCATAGCTATGGAAGGTCCAAGCATTCTTGCTCATCATCTGTGAACAAACCAAGAGATGACTGAAGTGGCCCAAAGTCTGACCAGCTCTTTCTTTTTGATAAAGAAAACAGCCAGACACCTTCTCCCACCACGTGGTGAACACAGCAGTACTTGATGCCCTCTCCCCACTCAAGCGGTGTTTGGCCGTGTATGCTTTCGCAGCTCCCCGACAATGCAGGAGAGCAGGACCTGTCAAAGCACATTAGAGGCAGGCAATAAAAATCTCTAAGCAGTAAATTGTGATTTATCATTGTAGCTATTTATGGCTGCAGAGCAAAGTGTATGTTTTGTTAAGTGCAGAGAAACTCTTCCAAGCTCTGCAGAAGGAGTATGGGTGAAGCTTAGAGATGAACTTGCTGCCTTGCACACCCAGGCGAGGGATGACAGCATGGGAATCATTGCTGGTGGAACAAAGGACATGTGATCTCAAGCAAGATCACCCTTTTTATTTCCCAAACAGCACAGTGCTGCTCTCTTCTGCACAGTCTCCATGGGCTTCTCCAGTCTGCAAATGTCCACCTCTTGCAATGGAGCTGTCAGCACTTTAGGGCAGGTTATGCTCCACTGCACAACAGTGCAGTGGAATTCATAGAATGATTTAGGTTGGAAGGGACCTTAAAGATCACTGAGTTCCGACCCCTGCCATGGGCATGAACACCTCTCACTAGACCAGGTTGCTCAAAGCCCACCTCCAGGGATGGGGCAGCCACAACTTCTCTGGGCAACCTGGTCTAGTGCCTCACCACCAGCACAGGAAAGAATTTCTTCCTAATATCTCATCTAAATCTCTCCTCTTTCAGTTTAAAAACATTCCCCCTTGTCCTATCACTCCACTCCCTGATAAAGAGTCCCTCCCCATCTCATTACAAACAGGGTAATCCAGAGATGTGCTCCATCTCTGCAGTTTCAGTATATTTCTCCAACACCTACAACTCTGCTACAAAGACCATTTCAAAACCAGGGAAATATTATCGGCTTTATTTTTGTCAATGAGAAACAGTCTCCAGTTACATGCATGAGCAGTGTAGCTCCAGGTAGCTCCTAAAGCTTGCTCCAGATGATCTGTGTCTGGAACAAGGAGGAGTATGGATACAGCTACATATCACTTCATCCTAATGAGTCTTCCTGAGGTTGGAATTACCCCAGTGTGGAATAATTCCTAAAATAAAATTATGTTAAAAATATAGCATTGTTCACACATTAAGGAAACGTATAAAATCAAAATGTTTCCAGGGTGGAATACAGTGGCAGCTGGTATGCGAGGAATCCACACCATCTGCGATTCCCTGAACAATATTGCTTGAGAAGCAACACGGAATATGGAGTGGAGTGAAGATTCCATGGTCAAGCTCTGTGATTACACAGCAGATATGGGAACAAGGTGGAACTATGTTCAGTTCCTATGGAACTGATAAGCTGCGTATTTGCTACCCTGAGCCAACTGTTTGTCAATTTTTGATAAAATGCTGTCCTTTTGTGAACTTTGCTCATTATAATGTCATTATAATACCAAAAGACACCTCCATGCCAAAGGCTACCCGCCTCCAAGGTGTGACCACTCCTCCTTAAGTCTGCACCCTGAATTTGTCATAATCTATACCTTTAAATGTGAGGCGAGAGAATTTTACACCAATCATAATAAAGGTATTTATGACTAGAGTCACTCAAACGCCACCTTGAAGGTAAAAAATAGTATAAAAATACCCCAAGAAAGGGGGGATGCTAGGGAAGATACCATCATGAACAAGTCAGGGAGGACCCCATCATGGACTGCCTTTGACTTCCGGGAACAGTCGATGGGCTGAGCCTTTCTTCCCCCCCATAGGGATGCCTTTGGGTAAGACTTAGACTATACCAAATGCTTCCTCGGGAAACTTAGAAATCTCTCTAGAGGGTTACTTTTTTAAATTTATAGCCATGCTGTATTGTCTCTAACTTTGTCGCATGTTTTGTACTATTAACAATATTTTTACTTGCACGTGCTTTGCAGACAGTGTATTTATCACCAGCAACCCATAAGAACCTTTATATCTGTTGCTTGAATAAACTGCTCTACTTAAGTAGCTAATAATTTTGGTTTTTCATTGAGTGACCAAACACTGGAGAGTGGCCATGCTAGTTCATGAGCACGACCAGACTGAAGGTGCAGTCCACTATTAGTATATCCGGAATTGTGATAGTTTAATATATTAAATGCGACTGGACTGATAGTGGTGAATTAGGCATCACTCAGAAAGTAAACCTAGCCGCACCTAGCCTCCCACCTCTGTGAGGAGTGTTAGAACGCAAGGGGTTTTATTTTCTACCAAAACTACTTTGCCTCTTAACGCAACACCCAGTTACCCCAGATATGCCTTTTGCATGACAGGCTGGCTCAGAGTCCATTCAGGTATCTCTAGCCAGGCTGCATCATGTGGGGCAAATTTTCTCAGAGCAAAGTAAAGATATTTTTCAAAAGTGTTTTAAATTATTTAAATGCCTAAATCCCACCCAACTTCAGTTAGCACTTGTGTTACTCTAAGTGACATATCCAAGGTTTGTGGCAAAGCTACAAATTTTTTCTTTCTCAAGTCTTCACCCAACATTTTAACTGTAAGAGCAGTCCACTTGCAGCAGCTTTACATTGGTTTTCATACCAGAGGCTGGTTGTACATATAAAGGTGACATTGTTTCCTTTAAAGAGCCCCTCATCTGCGTGCTTTATTGATAATAATTTGTTTCACTTCTGCAGGCTTTGCAACACCTACAGGAGAGGGAATAGGTTTCTTTCCTGGGCTCAGACATCAGCTGAATTATGAACAAATCCTAATGAAAGAATTGCTAACCCTTTCAGTATGCTTGAGCCCACATGAGCACGGCTCGACCTTCAGAGCCCAGAATGGAACATAAAAATACAATGACATGCATATAAATTAGATTTTTAGTGATCTACTCAGCATTTGACTGTAAAAAAGAGGCAACAGTTTCTCAAAAAATGAGGGGGGAAAGAGGGTACTCTCTTATAGAAAAAGTTTTACCCTTATTTTAACATTATGCAAAATGTTGGTGGCCACTTCCTTCTGAAAAGCACCAGCAAGTTTTATAAGAGTAGAAATGAAGCTAAGGCAATTTTGTGTATGGAATGTGATGTAGCAGCCTGCTCTCCCCAGGGAAAAGAGCAAGGGTGATTCAGACATCAGAGACACCTCTCATCTATCTGGTTTGGCCTCCCCAACCTCTTGCTGAAGGAAAGGAGTGATGCATGCAGGGAGAGGGAAAAGGGAAACTTGAACCAGGATTAAATGCTGATAGAGGGTTCTCGGGGAGAAACCACACAGGTAGAAACATGGGTGAGCTAGGTCTGCAGCTGCTGGAGGAGATCAGGAATTTCCCCAAATACCCATCATCATCCTCCCGGGGCTTGCTGAGCATGTCCCCCCATTTCCTATCCCTTCACATCAAGGGATCCAGGCAGTTTGGAAATTCTCAGAGCCAGAGCAAATATTCCCTGGGGGGCACAAACACCAGGGAGGGCTAGACCTGACACATCACTTTCCAGGGTAACATACAAGATAAGGTGGGGGAATTAAAAAAAACCACTGAGAATAAATACAAGCTACACATTGAGCTGCAATCCGCTTCGGGAACAGCTTGTGAATGCTGCGCAGGGAGCTGTTTCATCATGGATACCCAAAAGTGAGGTTGAACCAAACTTTGATCAAGCTCTACAGAAAGGGACAGTTCTGCGTGCATGGGGAGATAGGCGAGATGACATGATAGGTCTTTTCTAACTCTAAGTCTTATGTTTCTATAATCTGGCAGCTAAAGGTCACAGATTTCTCAAGGCTAAGGCTCTCTGTCTATCTCCTTCACTGCGGCAGCAAGGGAATTAGCCTGTCAATAACAATCAGATCTGACAATAGAGGGTTAAAGGTTGTAGCTGCTTCAGTTAAACAGACCGAGTCACAGGTGCAATGCCCTTGTAACATTGACTAACATTTAGATAAAGCTTATTTAAATGAACTGCTGTTTAAGCAGGAGTCCACCTGAAGCATTCGGATTAAACTGTGTCTATTATCCTAATTAAAACATTCTACTTAGAGATACACACTGGTGAAGGCGAGGCGGCAGCCATCTGTTTGGCTCAGTGGAAAACCAGCCAGCGAGGCCAGGCGCTGGGGCTGCAGGTGGATGGATGAACACGCCGGGATGCTGCCCCACATCCCACCAAGCAGCATCTCCCAGCAAACATCTTCTATTGCCTCCCTCTGCTTCAACTGCAGCGCTCATGTGCCTCCTCAGGCATGTTTGGCAACTGGACAGGACTAAAAGCTGTTTTTTCTTTAAGGCCAAGAGTAAAAAAGTTGAAGTTAGGGGGAAGAGTTTGGTTTTTCTTCCTGCTCTCTCCCAGGTTTGTCTTTTTATTTTATTTAGGTTTTGTTTCCATCTGGAACAGGAAAGCTTTGCTTCTGCACTGTTAAGAAACATAGCCTGGCTTGTCTGCAAAGGAGAGATGGTGGCTGAGGCAGCCCTAAGCCCAATGGACCTAGGAAGGCTGCCAGGTCCAATTTCTTCCTTTAAGAACATGAGTGCCATTCTTCAAAATATTTTAAAATTTTTGTTTTAAACTGCTCAAACTAGGATGTTCAAAGCTGAAGCTCATGCAGGACTCAATTCACTTGAGCCTCTACCTGACCGTGTCCCATCCCTGGAGGTGTTCAAGGATGGGCTGGATGGGGATTTGAGCAGCCTGGTCTAGTGGGAGGTGTCCCTGCCCATGGCAGGGGGTTGGAACTCAATGATCTTTAAGGTCTCTTCCAACCCAAACCATTCCATGATTCTATGGGTCTACCCATGTCATTGCATGGCTGAAACTCAGGGTGCTGCCGCATGAAGGGGGGTGTCTCAAGAGGCTCCTGGGCACTTGTACCTACTTTTCAGTCTTCTCTAGCACAGGAAAACCGTTTTGTAGAGCTCCTGCTCTATGAGACCATCTCCTTCATCTTCATCCAGCCATTTCCCACATGGGAAGGTTTGCTCAATACCAGTGAACGGGCAGTAAACCACCACCTAGGAAAAGAGACTGGGAAGGTGAGTTTGAATATTCTGGTACTGGAAGTCCACAGGACCTTGATACTGAAAACATAAGCAATTGAAGCAAAGACAGAGCTGGAGATCACAGAATCACAGAATCGTAGTGGTTGGAAGGGACCTCAGAGATCATCGAGTCCAACCACACAAAAAAAAAAAAACCAAAAAAAACCACACCCCCAAAAAAACCAACAACAAGAACAAAAAAAAAACACCACCCACCACCTAAACACACAACAACAACAACCAAACCAAAACCATCACCCACCCACACAGCACCCCACCACAAACCAATAATCTTGGGCACTAGAGCATGCCCTGAAGAGCCATGTCTACACGTTTCTTAAATACCTCCAGGGATGGTGACTCCACCACCTCCCTGGGCAGCCCATTCCAATGCCTGATAACCCTTTCAGTAAAGAAATGTTTCCTAATATCCAGATCTTGGTGCTAGTCTCAAAATCAGGTTTTCTGGACCAACATGAACTGGACTGGTTGCACAATTCCCAATTTGGAGCATACCTAAGACCCTTCTATCCTGTTATTCCCCACTTTTCCAGAAGTACATCAAAATGGGTCAACCAAGAAGAGAAAAAACACCACAATAGTAAGGCAGTGTGGCTACCAAGGGCAGGGACTAGACTAGGATGTTCAAAGCCCCATCCAGCCTGCACTTGAACACCTCCAGGGATGGGGCAGCCACAGCTTCTCTGGGCAACCTGGGCCAATGTCTTACCACCCTCACAGGAAAGAATTTCTTTCTAATATCTCATCTAAATCGACCCTCTTTCAGCTTAAAACTGTTCCTTCTCATCCTATGGCTCCACTCCCTGATAAAGTGTCCCTCCACAGATTTCCTGGAGCCCCTTTAGGGACTGGAAGGGGCTCTAAGGTCTCCCTGGAGCCTTCTCTTCTCCAGGCTCAACACCCCCAACTCTCTCAGCCTGTCCTCACAGCAGAAGGGCTCCAGCCCTCGGAGCATCTTCGTGGCCTCCTCTGGACCCGCTCCAATAGGTCCATGCCCTTTTGACGTTGGTGGCCCCAGAGCTGGAGGCAGCACTGCAGGGGGTCTCCCCAGAGCGGAGCAGAGGGAAAGAATCCCCCCCTCACCTTGCTGACCACGCTTCTGGGGATGCAGCCAACATGTCCTGCACCACACCAGTGCACAGTAGGGTTTTGCAAGAAACACAAGATACAAAAAGCCTTCAAACACATCCTAAGCTGATTTTGCTTTCCAGGAAAACTGCATTTCTTCCCAGTTTCAGGGTAGGCAGCTGCCTACCTCTCCACGCTCCCATTAGCTACTGCTCATCTTGTACATGATCTCATATCACATATTGCTCCACTACCTTCCAGTAACAGTGGTGGTCAGCCACTTGTTTTTTTATGAACTCTAGAGCAGCATATAAAAACCTCAGGAAAGTCTGAGTGTAGATGATAACTTTGAAACAATCCAAGACTGCATTTCTGTCTGGCCCCTTGTGCTGTCGCAGACAGAGTGCTTAACTTCACTTAATTAGAGTGAAGTAGTGAAATATTTATTAAGGTGAAACAGTGATTTAACAAAATCAGTAGTAAGTGCGATAAAACCAGTAGTAAATGCGATAGTGTTTTACGAGATTCGATGTCAAGGTACACTCTATTATTTAGTGCATAGAGGACAGGGTCAGACCAAGCTGTCAGGGAGACCCTCCCGTTGACTCATGAGGTTCAGAAAGGACCCCCTTGCTTTCTAAAATCCTTCTCAGAGAGGAGTCTAGGTGTGGCTGGGTCCAATCCTAGTCCCAGACTTGGTCAACGGTTCATGTCTAAAGGATTATATATGCGCAATCAATCCTTTACATTACTTAGCTAAGATTTCAAAGTTTAGCATGCTATTAGTCACTTACCGAGAATCTGTTGCGGCGTCCTCACAAAAGGGGAGATCTGGCGTGCAGCCGCTGCCATACAGGAGAGCTCAAAGGGCTCTTGGGCTGTCCACTATTTATACAGTAAGATAATTGACCTATAGTCATATTTTCATGGGAACAAAATTTCTAGGTCCCCACTCCAGACAGTGTTTTGGCTATGTTGCCAGCCATCCCTCAAAGTCTGGGTGCAAGTTATCACAACTGCTGTTGTGATGGCCATGGTGGCCAAGGCCCAAGCAGGAGCTGGGGGGTTGGGGAGCAAAACAGGGAGAGCACACTGCCACGTGGGCGAAAATCTGAAGGTGCTTTTGGTGCCAAGCAAAAAATAATCTCTAGCTTTGTGACAGCATAGGGGCAATCAACCCAATTAGCGAGTGATTGACTTATGCATCTAATGTGCCTTTGAGGCAATCAGCTACTACCGTACGTATTGACTTGTTAAACCGGGTATATTGTCATCCAAATAAAAGCAGATTTTTTTTTTATTTTTTTAAGCCGCATTTGGTTGTTGGGGTCAGGTTATGAATAGGAAACAGTCTGAGAGCTACATACAGACAAACGACTTAGTCTCACCTTCTCACAAAACCAGTCAGAACTGACACCACAATTATGCCCAATGGTGACCGCTGAGAGGGCTGAGAAGAGCATGTTGAAGAGATCTGGCCTGGCACGCTCGAATTCACCTCCTTCCAAAAAAATCTTCCCCCTGTTCTTTAAGCCTTTGGAGCCGTGGAGAATTATGTGGATCTTGGAGTTTGTGCCTGCTCCTCTGATGTCTCCGGTCACTACAGAAACATTGTACACAATACCTGAAGGAATCAGGAATTTGGTTAGGAAGAAAAGAAGGGAGCAAAAAAGGCTGTGAGTGATATTTTGATTGGATTCACATTGGGTTCTACTGGTTTCCCACTGGTCTTTTCAGTTTTTGACTTACACACAGTGCAATGCTTCATTTGTTTTTGTTCCACACATACCTCACAGCCACCTTCAGACTGTTCGAAAGAAACAGGTTTGTGGCGACAAACTCCCTGTTGCATGACCCGATGGAAAAAAGTATGGGGTTTTTATCACCATGTGGTGATAATTAGGTGAAGAAAGGCAAAAAAATTTGAATTGGCAACCAATTCACTTGATTTTGAGAGGTACCAAGCACTAAACATGTCAGAGGATGCTCAGAGGATGAAGTGTCGCTTTAAACAGTGGTGGAAAGATCTGTGGCATCACAAAAATCTGGAAACTTGGGATCAGCAGCTTCTAGTGCTGCTGAAGCCAGCAGGACTGTCACTGTCAGAGCCTAAAGATCTCAGCAAACAAGGCTTGGGAGAAGTATTAGCCCAGCCCGAAGAGAGGAAAATATTTCTGAAAAGAAGGCTATATGCCTAAAATTTTAATTATTTTTTTTTCCTAGCTCCAATTATTGGTCTAAGAAATATAACACTTCTTCCTGCAAGCCTTACTTCTCAGAGGGCTCATTGACATGCATATCTTTGACCTGTGTCATGGCATCAGATAAAGAAACACCTCTATAACTATAACAGTGTTTTAGGGAACATGTATAGAACAGTTGGGGCCCAAGCTAAGTTCTTCCTTTGCTTAAATCACCCAGAAATTTCAATAGGGACTTTGGACAAAGTAGAAATATCAGGACTCTCTCTCTTCTAAACAATCCTCTCTTTGAAGTTTATGTTAAAAATTGTATTCAAGCACAGTTAACTGTGTATATATCTTCAACAAAACTCATGAAAGCAGGAAACAAATGCACAGTCATGAATGCTAAAAAATAAGGGAACCTTTTAGTAAATAAATTGACTTATTTATCCAGATTTCTTTCCCATCCTCCCCTAATTTTTCCCAACATGCATCCTACAGTCAGGAGCCTGCACCCAGACCACATTCCTCATGCACATGCAGGGGGGGAATACGAGGACTGCAGATGTTGAAAACCATGCAATTATGTGTATGTTCAAAATGCTGCTTTTATGCTAATCAATAAATACAGGCAGAACACTATGCAAATAATCTTCTGCGTAGTAGTAAGTTCTTTTATTGACTTTACATCCAGGTATCTTTTAACAGAGACATAACTTTTGTTTGTTAAACTTCTGATTGGCCTGAAGAGGCCAGTTTTAGGGCTCAGCATTGCCTTTCTTGTTCTGTAAAAGGATGCATACTTCACCAGCCAAGAACCTGAAGTACAATATGCAGTACTGTGTGGCATGTTGGTGACTGTGGAAATTGCAATCCACTTTCTGAAAGCTGATCGGTGACTTGCTGAAGTACAAGCCGGATCTTTCATCCTCTGTCCATCAGCCCTTCATCCAGGTTCATCAGGTGATAAATCAGCATGTAGGTTCTGCGCAGCTTCACCAAAGATATATGGAGGTGGGAAATGTGATCAGGGACCCTCACACAAAACAGCCTGTCACCAGCAGATGCTCCATTGCAGGTCTCCCTAAGCGCAAGGCATTCAATCTTTTAAATAAAACATGTCTAGTAGCATTAATTAGGTCTTTTTATCTTCTCACTTCCCACCATGGATTCAGCCCATGACTTTACCTGTGGCTTCACTCCCCCAGACAAGAAGGTCCCTCTGGATTTTTCCATCATCATCTAAAGCAAACCAGCGTCTGATTGGGAATTGGTACACACATTTATTGCCAATGTCTTCAACGATCACTTAAGAGAAAAGAAACAGCACTTTTCTTTGAAAAAGCAAAGGTGTTACATGAGGGGTTATAGAAGAGTAGAAGCTTAATGTACACATTCTCACCTGGTATTTAATATATTCAATACTCAAGCAGATCCCTCTCAGCTCCTTAATTAGTACTGATAGAATTTCAGACAGTCAGCAAGTAAAAACCCAGCCTATTTTCTTTCCTTTTTATTTTTGTCCAGTGAACTCAATCTGCATCTCTCACAGTGTACGAGACCAGATGTCTCTGCTAGCAAGATCAGCTGGCTGGCCTGTCTTCCTTCTCTCTCCAGAGCCCATTTGCTGACAACTCTTCTCCGTCAACTGAACAGCAGCTCTTTGTTCTGCTCTGGGAACAGGCTGTCTTCTTTCTCTCTCAGTTTTAGAACCTTGTTATAAAATAATACCAAGGAATTTCAGGACAAATCAAGACCATCAGATGAGCTTGTGTGATCTAGTAATATCGTGTTACCCCACTCAGTTACTCCAGGATGTAACCATTGTAAAGACAGCCGACAAGGGGCAGTGGGCACAAGCTGGAACACAAAAGGTTCCACTTGAATATGAGGAAAAACTTTTTCACAGTGAGAGTGACTGAGCCCTGGAACAGGCTGCCCAGGGAGGTCGTGGAGTCCCCTTCTCTGGAGATTTTCAAGACCCGACTGGATGCAGTCCTGAGTGGCATGCTCTGACATGCTCTGGGTAGTCCTGCCTTGGCAGTGGAGTTGGACTAGATGATCTCTATGGTCCCTTCCAACTCCAAAAATTCAGTGAAATTCAGTGAAAACCCTGTGGTAGGAATAGTTTCTAATTTGGAAGGATTTGGCTCTTGGACCTATCTAGATAGATAATTTACAGAAACAAGCCAGGGAACAATCTTCCCCTTTAATACAGAATTAAGCCAATGTTACCCACTTGGAATTTCTTGCACCTCCTGCTGAGTCATTTCTTACCAACATCATCTTCTGGGTTCCTGAAGCTTTCCATAGAGTTGCTGCAGCATTTTAAACAAGCAGTGAAGAGTACTGAAGATTCTCAGCTAGAAAAGAAGAAATCAGAATCTCTACTCACCTGCATGGCTTATGTCTCAGAGAAATAACATTCACTACTAGGGACAGAAAGTTCTTGCCACTTCTCTCTGCCTTCTCAGCATATATTCTTTGGGAACAAGAGCTTCGTCTCCTGTCACTTGTCCCACACTGTACTGTTTACTGTAACATTACGGATTCTTGTTGTACCTCCATAGACATAGGCAGCAGTGTCTGCCAGGGCTGGGACTGTCAGCATGAGACAGTAGTGCTGGAGTGTCAGAGGTTAAAATATATGAGGTTCAGGAGAACTATCAACACTCAGATTCCCCTCTACCAGCTTATCCTCTTTGGGTTCCTGTTAATATCTTTTTTCGTATATTTAGAGGTAGAAAACCAGCTCTGAGTAGAAGCCACACTGAAAACTCAGGAAATAGGAGAACTTCAAATGATGTTATCAAGTTCATCTAGGAGTGACAATGTTGGAATCCTCAAAGAGTCATAGAATCATAGAATGGTTAGAGTTGGAAGAGACCTTAAAGTCCATTCAGTTCCAATCCCCCTGCCAAGGGCAGGGACACCTCCCACTAGACCAGGTTGCTCAAAGCCCCATCCAGCCTGGCCTTGATCACCTCCAGGGATGGGGCAGCCACAGCTTCTCTGGGCAACCTGGGCCAGTGTCTCACCACCCTCACAGGAAAGAATTTCTTTCTAATATCTCATCTAAATCGACCCTCTTTCAGTTTAAAACAATTACCCCTTGTCCTGTCACTACACTTCCTGACAAAGAGTCCCTCCCCATCTCTCCTATAGGCCCCCTTCAGGTACTGGAAAGACCCCAGAGTCTTCTTTTCTCCAGGCTGAACAATCCCAACTCTCTCAACCTGTCCTCACAGCAGAGAGGCTCCAACCCTCTGATCATCTTTGTGGCCCTCCATTGGACCCGTTCTAACAGGTCCATGTCCTTCCTGTGTTGAGGACTCCAAAGCTGGACACAATACTCCAGGTGGGGTCTCACAAGAGCAGACTAGAGGGGAAGAATAAGCTCCTTCGACCTGCTGGCCGTGCTGATGGGGATGGAGCACAGGATGCGAGTGGCTTTCTGGGCTGCCAGTGCACATTGCTGGCTCATGCTGAGCTTCTCATCCACCATCACCCCCAAGTGTCTTGGTATCAGACCACCGAGAGGGTAAAAAGTGAGACATTTTGATCCCACACCATGCTTATGTTAAACATCTGAGGAGCAACAAATCTTTGAGAGGAACCAGCCAGCAGAGCCACCCTTGTTATTATGCCGTATATTAATTTTTCTTAACCTTCCCAAATTCAGTGCATCAAGTGTGAACTTGTCCTCTGCTCCCTTTTCAGAGTTGTCTTTGTCATTGTCAAGTTTCCTCACACCTGAGAAAAAATAGAGAAAAATGAAGGAGGAAAGGGTTACTGGCATATGTGTGTTTGTAAGTGAAGAAATATTTAGGAATGTCACCACTGACTGAATCAAATATTCTCCAAGTACCAGTTCTCTGCAACCAGGATTCAAGATAAAGACAAAGGACTTTATATTCTAATAAAAATGGTAACTTCTCTTGAGCACACAAAAGACCAGGATTTTCAGTCTAATGTCACAGTTACTTACAGTTTTCAGAGTTTTCAGAAATATATATCCAGATGGATTTTGCATCTTTTTTTTTTTTATACCATCACATTTCTCTTTTATTTTTAATGTTTTTCAAAACTTCCAAATTGTTTTAAAAAAGGCTTCAGTCACAAACTGCAGATTTTGACATAGGATTCTTTGCTGCATCACACAGGAAGGATTTATTTTCAAATTAGGAAAGGTCTCAGAGGGCAACTCATCCCACTTACTGGAGAAGGGGATGAATCATTTTCCAGAGGTGTTATCTCTCTGTGTAGATATGACAGAGTGACTGGCCATCTTAGATTTAGACTCCTACTTTCAGACATCTCCAGTGAGATCAGATGAATCCCCTTGTAGAAGTCTGGTGAATTAATCAAAGATGAGACCTATCCACTAGGTTCTGTTCAAGGTATCTGTTCAAGGACACTTGGCTGACATCTTATCATTATTTCTTGAATTTGACAGGATAGGTGCAGTATAGAAGTGAGAGAATATTTGCTCTTTGGATCTCCAGGAATTTCCACCCACTCTTCTCCATGGCGTGACCCAGAGAGTTTGGTCTGGGCACACCGTTGATTATTATTCTGTTAAAAATATTTTTTTTAAAAAATTCAAGTGCCTAGACCACTGTTATACTAAAAACTACACTAAAAAACAAAAAAAGAAAAAAAAAGAAAAAAAGAAAAAAAAAAGAAAAAAGAAAAAAAGAAAAAAAAAGGTATCACCATTAATACACTTTGGTGGTGGACCCCTCAGCAGGCTGACACTTACTGCACTGGTTTATGCTGGTGGTTTATGCTGCATTTTCCCAGAGTTTGGGTTTTTTTTGGTGGTAGGTGACATCAGTTGAGCCCAGCTACAACTGCTGCTCTGCAGACGCAGCTTCTAGAAGCTGTGGATGTGAGAAACCCCAGAACTAACACCACCATTTTTGTGCCTTTTGCTCAGCCAAATTATTCTGCATTTGCCAGATTGCTTCTGTGTGTTGTTCAGATCGCAGGCCTGCAGAGCAGGAAGAAATACTTTAGGAAATTATTTGCATTTGAATACCTGTGTCTCCTTTCTCACCAAAGACATTAATGAAGACATCTGCATCTGTTCCACTGCTGCTAACTTCACCTGTAAAAACTTGGACCACATATTTGTTGACTGCAAGGAGAGAGGCAGAAATCCCAATACATTAATAACTCAATGGTTTGATACAAAACACGATAGCACAAAACAATTTGGGCTGTACTGATGCTATCTTGAAAGCATGTCTGAACCATGGCTCGTGGTACACTGACCCTCTTCTCCATAAGAGGAATAAAATCCATAGGCAGAGCCCTGACACTGCATATTCACTGCCCAGGGCAAGAGGAACAGATCACTCAGTTCCTGGCCTTGACATTGAAAGTTGAAATAGATAAGAGGAAGGTGCAAATTTTGATGTTGATACATGGCCATTAAATGAACTCAGACCTACACTCCAGCCTTGCTTTTTCAAAACATCAATGAGTTACAGAGCCAACCATCTGCCCAAACTCAGACCTGACCCCTGGTCCAAGTGCAGTTTAGCTTATATTAAACCTGGCTGGTGACAATGAGTATTTTGAGGAAAGGTCAGTTACACTACATGATTACAAAAATTTGAAGGTGATCGCTCTGCTACTCTGTCCAGTTTAAAAAAAAAGATAAAATCCAGTCCTTTCCATTTAATGGAGAAACAGGAGTAAAGTCCACGAGCTGTGACACTGTGAAGCTACATCATGTGCGGCACCAAGAAATGCAAAAATCACATGGGTGAGCCACACCACAGACATTTCACACGTGCCGTATCAGTGAGTTGGAGAAGCAAGTTCTTCAGAGGGATCAGGATGGGTCTAACTTGGCTCCAAAGGGCATCAAGGGTGAGCTCAGCTTCTTCTGAAACCAATGAGAAAACTCCCATGGCCTTCAATGTGACTATATTTGGGGCAAACGTGAGCAACTTTCAAAATCTACTGCCAAAGTCTACCTGACTACCTTAGTTTCTCAAAAAACTCAACCACAATAGGCATCTAGTTCCATATCCTCTCTGCAGAACCAGTGCTGGAGACAGACAGCATGACACAAAACAAAACTGATAAAGATTAATGCAATATCTACTACTGAATAGTACATGACATCATATATGCCCTCAACAAAGTATCTGTTATACCCTGCATTGCTAGCTGATACTCCAAGCCCTGTGCTACATCACCTCTTTATTTCTGATTCCTGTGCAGGCTGCTTCTGCAAAAGGGACAACTGCACAGGCCACATCACATATACCTCCCTTGCAAAAATAACATTTTTTGCACCATGATCCATGGTGAGCAACTTTTTCCCCTTTGCCAGGTGCAAAGTTAGGGTAGAAGCTTGTCTGGGCTTCCCATTCAACAGCAGAAATAAAATCCCTCAGGAGCTGTAGCCTATCACAAACCCTGGGTCGCCTGCCTCTTCCACCATAATCAGGGTTTATTAAAAATTATTGTAAAAGATAGCAGACACTTTGGTGCACATGCTCCCCCTGAGGCAGAGGATGTGAGAGCAAGTGTATGAGGAGCAGTTGTCAGACCATCCCCTGAATTATAAAGATGCGCTCAGTTCCCAGGGTGAGGAGTACAAGGGCAGAGCCCTAACAGAAGGGAAAATCACCTGTCACAGTTTAATGAATGTGCTCTGAAAAGGCTAAAAATCAGGCAGAAATTCTTGGTGCCCCTTCACAAAACAAGCTATTACAAATAAAATAATAATGATAAAAGTGCAATAAATACTAAATAACAAGAAAGAGGAGGGCAGAACGAGGCTCAGACTAGGGGGAAAATGCTCTAATGTTTCTTTTTAACTCTTTTGCTTCAGTTTGCAGAGCTCTTACAACCTGCTAGTGATATGTCAAGATCAAAGAATTTCATTTGCATTAGCCAAGGATGGAGATGGTGCAATTTACAGCTCCCATTTGGCCATTAAGCTGCTCTAACTAAAAGTGACCCATTGTACATTGGGATCTTTAATCACAGACAACATTTTTCAAGAAGCTTTGTACCTTGCACCTCCTTAGAACATTTATTCTGATGTCAGTGGACATCATGAAGTTTCCACTTCACTTTTCAGGGGCCAGAAGGACTTGATGGGATAAGAGGATCCACAAAAGGACACGCATCAGCAGCTGAAGTTAGATTACCCTGGTAGGATCAGGCTTTATGCTTCTGAAATATCGACCAGAAGGATGCCTGAACACATGGAGAGCACCAAGGAGGAAACACAGAGAACAAGTCAATGAAGAGCAACCAGTGGCAGTGACAAAAAACAGGGCAGGAAGGGCACCTTGTATAAATTCTGCAGAAATACATCTGGCCAGCAAGAAAAAACCTGGTAAAATTATTTACCAGATACAATGCCTTAAAGGATTTTTCAGCATCGCTATATTTCAAACCTAAGGTATATAAAGACATCATTTGACTCCCAAGTGCTCTCTATGTTGTCCTGGGTTGAGAGACACAGGACTAACTTTTCTTCTAATGCTGGGGGAATTGCACTTTTAGAAGACTCTAGTGTCTGAATTTGTGAAAATATTTACTTTATAGCCAGCTAGGCTCTGTGGGATTCAAGGTCTCAGTGTTTTCAAGCCTTGCCAGGTGCAGGGACAAGGAGGAGCAAGGCCTGGGCACTTGACCCAAACTGGCCAACAGGATTATTTCATACCATGAACATCACGTTCAATATAAATTAGAAAAGTTTGCTGCATAGCTCTCTCTCCCTTGATGGCGGCGGTCCAGACAACTCCTTGCCCCGGTGCTGGAACCCTGAGGCCTTCCTTTCCTCCCAAAGCCGTTGTGCTCGCAGTGTCCGACTTTTGCTGTCCACTGCTGGGAGTGCACAGCTTCCTGCTGATAGAATTGGCTGAATATAATTCTTGTATATATTATATCAGTATTGAGATTAATACTGTTTTTTTAGTATTATTGTTAATTATTTAGTCTTAGTCTATTAAATCTATTTATATTTCAACCCTTGTGTTTCTTTCTGTTCCCCGATTCCCCTTTCCGGGTGGGGAGGGAGTCATCAGGTGATAGAACAATTGCCTAAATGACAATAGATTGTTATGGGTTTTCTCAAACCATAACATACGTACAGGACATTGCTGTCAGTATCAGACCACATTGACGGAGCTGGTTCCTGAGCCCACAGAGATGGGCAGTGCTTGGGGTTATCACTGTGGGCTGGTGGCAATCACTGTGCTGCAAGGATTTTATGCATGTCTCTTCTCTGTGCTCCTTGCAGATGTGTTTCCACAGGCAAAGCTACTCCAAGAACATCAGTGGTCTTTGGCTCAGCTCATAGCACATCATTGCTTCACAGACCACAGGATCATGCCAAGCGTGTGCTCACCAGGTTTTCCCCTTAATTTTTTTCATATGTTCCCAACTCTGAAACTGTGTACACTCAAGCCCCATTCCTGCCCCACTGAGCTCTATCTACAGGACAATTTTAGTTCCTGCATCTTCAAGAAGCAAATGGGATCCATCCTGAGCCATGCTGGATTTTTGCCAGTGCCCTCTCCCTCTCTGAGCAATTCAACACTCAGCTGCAGCAAAGACAGCAGCTCTTCATTCTGCTCAGAGGTCCTTCTGTGCTTCACACATCAGCACATCGTACAGAATTACATGGGGGGGATGTGCAAATTTAAATAGAAAGGGATGCTGCATCTCAAAAAGACAGCGAGGATTCAGCTGCTAGAAGCATGCAGAGAAAGGCTCTCATTGCAGCCAGTCATAGATCTGATTGAAGTCAAGCACTCTTTATTTTAAACATGGGTGGATGATGTGCCCTATTCTGTAAGCTCTTAATCGTGCATTATTTAAAATAGTAACATAATCTCTTCAAAAATACCCACTTGGCTATTTTTTAATCTCAATACATGGCTCTGAGTTCATCTGCAAAACAGAGAGCAAGATGTTGTCTGGATTTCTTTTTTTCCTTTTTCCTTTTTGTCGTGGTTTTGACCGAATTGACCAACCAGAACGACAGATGGCCCCTCCCTCCCCCCCCTAAGGAAAAGAGAGGAGAGGAAGAGGGGGATAAAAAAAAATTATG
>JAHSPS010030828.1:400-11373 GCA_033628365.1 Calidris temminckii | reverse complement strand
TCCAGACCTGCACACAATACTCCAGGTGAGGTCTCACCAGAGCAGAGTACAGTGGCAGAATCACCTCTCTGGACCTGCTGGCAACGCATCTTTTGATGCAGCCCAGGATGCATTGGCCTTCTGGGCTGCAAGTGCACACTGCCTGCTCACGTCCAGCTTCTCATCCACCAGCACCCCCAAGTCCCTTTCCTCAGGGCTGCTTTCTAATACCTCACCCCCTAGTCTGTACTGATGGTGAGGATTGTTCCGGCCCAGGTGCAGAACCCCGCACTTGCTTGTGTTGAACCTCATGAAGTTTACCTAAGCCCACCTCTCCAGCCTGTCCAGGTCCCTCTGGTAGGTGTATCGCCAACACCATACAGCTTGGTGTCAGCTGCAAACCTGCTGATGGTGCACTCCATCCCCATGTCTATATTGTTGATAAAAATGTTGAACAGTACTGGTGCCCCTCAAGCAGATTCTGCTCAGCGCAAAGGTTCTAGGAGTGTGGAAGCTGTCACTGCAGCTACATCGCTGCCTGCACCAGAGACACCTTTTTCTTCCCCCCATCTCCCTTTTCCCCCTTAGATCTGTCAAATGATTCCCACCGACTCTAGTGGCTGTGACAGTGGGGGATCTCTGCCATCACGCAGGCCCAAATATATATTTTGTGTGTGTGTGTGCGTGTGACTTTACCACAGTGGATCATCATGCATGTTGGCATTGCAGACTTGCTTATGTAGAGAAAAAAACTGTAAAGAGAACGGAAAAAAGACTAACTAAAATGTCAGTTGGCCAATTTGATTTATATATCCAAGGACTTGGACAACCAGATGATCTGAAAGGTGCTTGAGGAGAGAAACTTGGAAAGGATGTGATTCTCTTCTGTATGCGTGTTACTTCTCTTTAATGCAGCTATTTATATACCTGTGCAGCTATTTATATATATTTCACTTGTTTGAAACCTAGTAAGAACAGTAATTAGTACTCACAGCATAAAGGTGAGTGCTACTTTTTTTTTTGTGTGTGTGTGTGTGTGTGTGTTACAAATATCAATGCTGAATCAGATAAATGACACATCTTGCTGTGGGTTTGGAGCTCAGTGAGAAAGTTAGAGTGTCGAACTGCAAGATCAGGAATGTGCTGTTTGGCATTTCAGGTAGGTTTTGTGGCTCAGACGAGTAGCCAGGCCTGGGTTGGGTAGGTCTGGCCGACTCTAAACCAATTTGTCTACGTCTTCTGCAAGATACACAGAGAACAAATCTTAGAAAGGCTGTATTGGTGAAAACACTGAGTGCCTGTTGGCCTCAGAATGTACAAATAATGGTGCTGATGTTTGAAAGCAAATAGTTTAACTGTGTCTAACAGCTGCAGAGGTTTAATTTTCGAGTGAAGCAACTCAGCAAGGCAGCTGCAAGGGAACTTTGCAGGAATAATCAGACAGCACTTCTAGCTTTGTCTTCTAAACCAACATTCCCTGTGAGAAAGTTACTATTTTCTCACTAATACTGTTCAAGTATTCTTTCTTATTGTTTGAAGGAGTTTGGTAGAAAGAACAAGGCAACTTCCTTAATTTTGCCTCCTGCCATAAATCTCCCTTCATCTGACTTGGCAGAACCTGGAAAACTCTCCTTTTTATGTTCCAGGTATACCCTGGCTGAGAGCCTCCCCTCACAAATGTATGCGAACCAGAAGTCCTGTTATATTTAACAAGTTCCTGGACAAGTCACTGCAGCCAGAAGCAGTAATACAAATCGAAAATATCAAAAGTTTTCTAACGACCTGTTAGAACAGGCAAACACACATTTTGCCTGTCTAGTTTGGATTCCAGTATCCTAAAGCCCAACGACATTTAAGTATGCTTCCAGTGTTTGCAAGAACAGAATGATAATAAAATTAGCACTTGGCTGCTGCCTGCATTGCACATGAAGTTCTTCATAAATATTAATCTAAATGACCTAGCTTGCTAATTAAGTAGTCATCTGCACAGAGCAAGTAGTACTTCTTGGTGTGCAAGAGCTGTTTAGCTCCACCCAGGAGTAACACGTACAAGGAACTTACTCCCCACAACACTGAATCTGTCAGAGCTCTGTTCAGAGCCACAACTTGTCCTGCTTAGAATTTAATATAAGATCAAATAATAAAGGTCAACTTCAGTAAACATTTACCCATAGAAATAACATTAAATGACTATGCTGTTCGTTTTAATATCCACCATGCCGTATTTTGTGCGAGACTGCAAATGGAAATTAAATTTACCTGTTGATGTTTACACCAGCAGCTGTTTTGAGAATTTCAGCATTCATTTCATCAAACAAGTAAATATTTGCCACTCTATTTCTCCTAAAGCAGCATTGGCGATTACATGATAATTAAAGAAGTTTTGATATTTCTGCAGAAACAAATACATCTTGATTTTTCCTCCCAGGAGTCACCCAACTATGAAAGGCAGGAAAAGTGACTAAATGTGTATTTAGGTAGATTTAAATGTACATGCAACTTTGAGAAGACCTCTTTCTGTGCATGTTAAGAATCACAGCTGTTGATTTCACTGCCTATGTTGTTCTACTACAGCACTATTTCCAAAGTGCAAAAAAAAAAAAAAAAAAAGAAGAGCAGGAACTCGGAATTCTCATCTTTTTTACTGCACATGTGAAAGAAGTCCAACACAAAGACTTTTCTTCCTTTTTTACATATAAGGTAGAAAGTTTTAAAGTTTCCTGACTTTCAATCCGCTGTACCAGAGAAGGTCCCACAGAGAACAGTAAAGCTCAGCAGGTGCCAATAAGGACACAATCTGAGAGCTAATTGTACCTGCTTCTCAGGCTGCTGAAGGTACTAGTTAGAATTTCTCTAATTATCTTCTTCCCCTCTTAGCTTATAAAATAAATGGACTTTATGGAATATGTATTGAGATTAGAGTGAAAACAGAAACAGTTCATTCTTTACAACAGATGCAAATTACATTTTCTCTCGACCCTGAGATTGTGCACAGCTGCTGTCAAGAAGTTTGTGTATATAAGATTGTGCAGTATCTTCACTTTGTAGTCCTTACTCTGTTCAGATACAAACCTTGGGCTTTTGGGGATTGCAATCCACTGTTCTCATGAAGATTATTTTTTTAAAAATACCCTTTAGTTATCATTGTAACCTTTGTTCTCAGTCAGATACTTTTAAAGTGATTGCCACATTTAATAACTAATATTATTTCATTGTGGAGTAAGCTGTCCTTCGAGAATGTAAAAGATGGGGAAACACTCTGATAAAGCACCATACCAGCTCAAGCCAACATTTCTCTTTGCACAAGTGGCGAATACTGGGTCAATCAGAAACACTACCTGCCTTATCTGGATTATAGTAGTGGAGATCTAAACTGCACATACAGTGCCCTCCAGCTTCTTTCGGCATGCAGGAATGCACAGCCTCCCAGAGTAGTGGTTAATGTCCTCCCTCTGGGAACAGCTCACTCAAGAATTCTCTTAAAAGCTGGCATATACATCCCTGAGCAGCTTTTCTGCAATCATGATGTCTTGTTGATCGCCTGGTATCTTTCCGTGGATTTGGGTTGTTTGTCCTGCTAAGTTCTGTGTGTGGCTGGTGTTTTCACTGCTGTCCAGAATGATTTGTAGCTTTGTGAAAACACAGCACAATACTTAGAATAGACTTAACATGCCAAGGATCTCATGTTATCAGCCCCTTTTCAGTGTTGCACAACGGACATGCAGTACAATTTATTTTTAGGTGATAGAAGCAATAAACATCACTCGTGGTTTTGTTGTTGCTGTTGTTTTTCAAAACCAGCATATAGTGAAAAAATCTCCTAGGACAAATGAAAAACAGAGTCTGCTTCTCCACATTAATCCCCTGAAGTATCCAGTTAGTTACTAAGGCATTCTGATTGTAATCGATAAGAAAGATGAAGCCTTCCACTTTTTGAAAGAGGTTGGACAGGCACCTAATGATCATAAATTAATGTATTTTTTAAACAACGTTTTGTTTCAGTGACTGATGCTGTCTGACCTATCAAAATAAGCAATTAGTGGAACCTTAAAAACTAATACGGCAATTTAGTATCAGCTCTTTTTTTTTCTTTTTGAAAAGGTACAGTTTCTCAGAGTGGCAGCAGACAGTGCTCTGGAGATGGTCTTTGAAAGTGAACTCACCCTCCAGATGGACGCCATTACGTCCACAATACTGTTCCTGCTAAGTGGATGATTTACCGAATTATTAACAGAGTCAGCCTTCTGCTGTTCCAAGCAGACATTTTTATTTTCTAACAAAATGCAGTTAGGAACTATGAGAAAGCAGGAGGAATCTTCCTGGTGGCTAACAGGGCTTGCATATGCAATGCCAACCTATTTTATACAGAGGGTGCCAAAAAAATCCTGCGGTATGTGTTGTACCCCTTACCCAGAGCTATCTGCAATTTGCATTTGGAAAATAGAGATCCTTACAGTCCAGCATCCCCTGGGTCTCTGAGAGGCAACCCAGGTAAATAGACACATAAGGTGGTATAACTTCATCTTGGACTGCCAAGAGAGCGGATAATCATGATATTCATCCTGTGTTGTGCCCTCCTGAGGAATCTCCAAATATTTGAAGAGCAAGGCATGGGAAGCATCACCTCATCCTTCGCTGAAAGGAACTACTTCCTCACAACATGAAGAAATGTCAACTCTTAAACACTACAAAAATGTAGGGCAAGAACTGACGAATGCTTTTTATGCAGCTGCAGAAATATATCCCGAGTGTAATTATTTATGTTGGAATTTGAACAGGAGATCTCAACTTCCAATCTTTCCTTCTGAAAAGTAAAATGGCAACTTTTTAGCTACCTCATATGGACATGGGTTTCTCTACAAGGAGAGCTGAATAGCATTTTCTAGCTCCGTAATTTCTAACGCCCTCTCATTTCATTCTGACCAATGTGAAACAATGCCACCTTTTGAATAATTTAAGCTATTTTTCTGAAGTGTCTCTGTATGCTCTGGAAGACTTTTGTTTGACTACTGGTCAGACCCATCATGACTCATCTGATGAGACCTGGTCAAACAGGTATTGCCAGACAGTGCTTTTTATTAAAAACACATACAGGTGTTTAACAACCAGGTTGTTTTTATACTTCTCTTTCCTGACATGTGCGTAGGGCTGGTTCCGCCCCACTCCTGGGCTGCCTTTGGTAGGAGGGAGGGCTCCTTCTCAACTCCCAACTTCCTGATGCTCTTCCCACCCCTTGGTGCCTGTACATCCATCCAGCTTCATTCTACCGCTCCCATTTTAAGCCAGCGGCCTAATAATGAAGCTCTTGATGAGACTGTGAAACCAGTACCAGCAACAATGAGTCTTCATTACTGCTGGAGAAGACTGGGGTGTTTGATATGCACGAAGCTTTCTGCAGACAGCTACGACTATAAACTGCCATTTGTTTCTGTCAAACAAATAAGTGTTACAACTGTTTAAAAGTGTTGCTCCTCTCAAAAAAAAAAAAAAAAAAGCAAAGGATTTATATTTGAAAAAAAATAAAAATCTAATGAGTACTTTGTCTTTGTTTCATCCACACCTAAAGTGTGGATGTTGGCTGGTGAACAGAAACCCTGTTCTCTATTACTGCTTACTCGACACGGCTGGAAATGATAAACAATAGACTTGATTATATTGTAAATAAGTGAGAAAAAGTGGTTGTGACCTGAGACCTGAGCCACCAAATATTTTGGCTATTTGTACATGATTACTATGTTTCTAAAATATATAAACTTTTCACATAACTGTATGTTTGTAGAGCTTGTTTTTAGTGTGTATCAGAGAGCCTAAAAATCTCACATACTCTTAACACATTCTGCTTTCACTGGTGGAGGAAGTGCTGTGTTTGGCATACACGCTGCGGAAGCATAAGAAAAAAAAAAAAAGCAAGCTTAATTACAAGGTACTCCTCCCACCACCATCTCCCAACTAAAACCACTAAAGTTTTATTGATAACACCTTGGGTATCTGCAGGCAGTGTAGCTGATACGCTTCTTGTCTGCCCAAACAGCCTGAACACAGCGTGCCTCACCAAAAGATTTAGCGCTGTCTTCTATATTCAAATAATTCTATTTCACTTCTCAACTAAATTATTTAATTCTTTTTTTTTTTTTCTTCTACATGACCAGAATATCTTATTCCTTTAGTAAATCTTAATGGCCATGGATTTTGAACTTGTGTCTAATTTATGTCCGTATGCATGAGGCATCTATGGCATCTTACTGAAGAAAAACCTTTTGACTTGATGGCTAGGAAATATTGCAAAGCTATGGGATCTAGCTAGTTAGAAAAACCCCAAGCAAATGGACTTGTGTGAAAACTTCAAAAGGAATTTGATTTGTAGATTTGTGTAAATATTCCAGGTGACCCTCTCCACAATGCCTACCAAAAACAAAAGCAAAAAAGGTAATACATAGTATTTCTCTGTGTGCTCTACAACATTCATGAAGAAGACTGGTAATTGCCATTTTCTTTCTCCTGGGGCACACATAGCTCCGGTCTGTAGCAGGAAAGGCGAGGAAGTGGGAATGCCGTGCATTCATATGGTTGGAGCCCTATGTGACTAGACAGTGCTAACAGGAGGGTTAAAACCAGCTTAATATTTCTGACCCGCTGATCATACTCTGCACGCACACACAAGCACACACGTGTGTGTAGGTGTGCATGCTCCCACGCTCCACCATTCATAAAGCCTTGCTTGCAAGCCGTTTTAGCACAGCTATTGCAAAACAGCCAGAAACAGTTCACAGTGGCGGTGGCAGAATTCATGTGCTTACTTTTATTCCCATGGCTAAGAACAAATCTCCCTAAAACAAAAGAGGAGAAATCAAAGCTAACCCCTACTACGTTTTTAGCATGGGGATGAATGAATTCCTGCCACTTGTAAGGCTCAAGGCAATTGCTGAGCAAGAGTAGTTACTAGGCATGGGTCTCTCACTATGCGCAAAAATAAACAAACACAGAGGAGAAGGGCAATGGAAATGTGTCTCTGAACGTGTGTTTTATTCTGTGTCATATTCCTTTGGTGTAACCGGTATTTTTGTAATTCCTTACTCAGATATAAGAAGTGCATGTTGCAGCGAGCAGAATTTTATGTGGCTGGCTGAACAGTGGTCCATCATTCTCTCTTAATCTGAGTTGACACTAAGATGGACACTATTTACCTGAACTCTCAAACCTTTTACACTACGATAATGGGAGAGAAAATCCTGTTGACCCCTGTTCTGATTTAATACAAAAACGTGGATCATTTGGAGGTGTTCAATCATTCACAGAGAAATTAAGACAAACTTTCCTCTGCCATTCAGTGCCACCAGGAGCCACATGTTTGTTGAGAGTTAGTAGTCTCACACCTGAAATAAGCCATTGCCCTTGACAATATCAGTATCTGGATACACTTACTGACCCCACTGTGGGGAGCTTGTCAGATATCTGCTTCCTGTCCGTGGTATGAATAGTAAAGCTAAAAAAAAATATCATAATAACTTATATAAATTGCTCAAGACTTGTTTTTCAGCGTTTGTATTCCAAGAGGAAAGTGTCCTCAGGGAGTGAAACCCAGAGGAAAAGAATTAGTTGTCCTGAGAGAGCATCAGTTCATAATGAGGAAAAAACCTGAGTAGTGGGTGAAAGGGCAGATTTACTCATAGGGAGCGCCAAAGAGTCTCAGCAAACTGCTTATTAACACCTTATAGGTTAGCACAGATGTCATGAGAGAAAGAATCGGCCGAGCCATGGTTTTAAGGGGACTTTAAACCTATATCGTCCCCCTTATTAGCACTGAGTAATACAGCACACATTCTCGTGCTGCCAGAGAGTATTTGTGCATCTCTAGAGTCCTCCCCACTGCTTAGACTGTGGCTGATTTCCATCTTTAAAGGCATGGCCTCCCCCTTCAGCACTGAGACTGCATCTAGTCCTGTTGGAAAACGCAGATCGATAAAGGACGTCCCTGTTTTGGAGAACCTGCTATAGCCACATCTATCTATGCCGGGGAGAACAACAGCCTTGTATTTCGTTTGTTCCGCCGTCGGCACCAGGGGGTGTTCTCTAGCACAGTGACATGATAGATGTATATACTTCTTCTACTTCGTCTCTATAGTAACAGACTGCCAAAAGAAGAGATCTTATGTCTGGGAGCTCAGCCATGAGCACAGGGAAAATGGAGGACTATATCCCACCAACAGGAAACTCTTTAAGAATAAATTGTTTAAACAAAGTGTTACGGATGGAAGACTGGAAATGACACACATAAGTTAAGATGCTTGAGAAGAAGGTATTCTCTGCATTCTCTTTTGCTGGATGTTGAAATGTTCCTTCCCTCTCAGAGGAAAGGAATGGGCATTCTCCAATCTCATCACCTGCTTTTACTGCTAATGCTTTGACACAAGGCCTAATGTTGCTTTGTGGCCAACCACCATATTTTTTTCCTTCCTTCCCCCTTTGTCTCCGTCCCCAGTCCATTTTAACGCGCCAGCACACTTCTGAAAAACCCAGTTCCTTCTTGGGCTTCTCCCCCAATTTGCTGTTTGAAGCTGCAACAAGCTCAAACACCCTTGCTCACTTTCAGCATCCTCTGTTGATTTAGCCTCTTACATTCCCTTTCGTTTACTATGCTGTCCCACCGTTGCCTCCCCTCTTTGTAATAGCATTGTTTAGCTATGCGTATATGTTAGCACCTTACATTTTCTAGGCTGGCAGAGTGCTTCAGCTGCATTTCGGGGTGAGAGCCAAATACGAAACAGCTTTGCCTGTGCCTTCAAAGCTCAGCATGAGGATTTAGGGAAACAACAGCAGAGTATGTAGCGTGTCAAATGTTTTGGGATACACTGGAATTAAAAGCCAGAATTAGAAAATGAAAGTGATGAAATGCAGAGAACCACAAAATCCTCCCTGAGAGGTACACGCTGCTTCCTCATGAGTTTTAAATAGCGGTATTTCTGGCTGAAAAATGAATGTGGATGAAGAGACCTTGTCGATCTTCTGTAGGCCATAAATTTCTTCTCTGTTTGCAGCACCGCAAAAGCTATTCTAGCCACTGTGCAGTTAATGGAAAATACGTGTGTGTGTTGTGTGCAGACACATACATGATGTAGAAGCTTTGCTACAGTATGGTAATTATTGATCCCCAAATTTATATTATGTGAAAGCGACAATTCAAAGAATTTTAGGAGTATGTGCTTGTCTTTCATGCTCACTGCATTTTTTTTGCCAACACATAAATGTTTAGAAAACCCTCCTTGTATTTCACCACCGTCTGTAGAATTGGGGCAGCATATTAACTATGAAAAATAAAGGATAGCGAAAAAAGCCTCGTGAAATCATTCCTTTGAAGCTGAAATAAAAACATAGTTACGCCCAGAGATTAATTATGAATAATTGGATACTAATGCATTGGCAATATGCATAGAGACTTTAATCCATTCAGTTAAGGAGGGAAGCATGGACAAGTCGAGTAGGAATATTTTTCCATCTTAAAATGATCAAAGTCTTTGTATACATTTGCAGAAATTGGTGGAGACAGATGACAGTCAGTGAGAGGAAAAAAGGGTGACAGTTTAAAATAAATAATGATGTCAGATGAAACATGGAACAAACATACCAAAAAATGGAAGAAACTTACACTGGAGGTTATGCAAAAAGTATTTGTAGAAAATAGTAAACTCTCAGTTTCCCTATAATCTCCTATCTGACCCTGTGGGGATCCAGTGGTTTTCAGCTTCCTGCACTGCAGTTACAAAAACAGCATAATGTAAAAATAATACCTGTACAATAAAATGGTAAAAATGGCCAAGGTTTGTTTGCTCAGTGAGAAAGCCAGTGCTTGAGCTATGCAGTTAGGCTTTGCCTATTTTCTTTTGGCTGTAAATTTCATGCTTCATTTCAAAGTTTCTCTCCACCCTTTCTAAAGCTTATGAACCAACGAGCCAGAAATTCAGTCCTGGAGGAGAGGAATGAAGAAATAGGGTGTTTGGGCTAGAGACGTATTTTCTGTTAGAGAAGGAAATACTAGGAATGAGTAATGTTTGCTTTTTTTTTTAACATGCCAATGACTCTGGTAAGTCTAAGGTAAAGCTGGAGGTAACTCTGCCTTGCCAGCGTGCTCCACTTACATGGCAGCAAGGAAGCCGCTTACATGAAGGCACTGTAAGACTGAAAAGAGAGTACCACAAACTTTTCAACACGCACCTTGGCAAATGTCCCTTTGCCCTGGAGGTGGCAGCCTGCATCCCTCTGCAGAATCCCCTGGTTCCTGCCCCCTGCCTTCCCCTGTCCCGCACCCTTAGCCTCCCGTTATTAGCTCCATTATTAAAGACAGGCAGCATTCCTTCTTCATGGCGTTCCTCCCTCTCAGCCGTCACTCTGGGGACCTTTGGTTCCATTTCGCTGACAACCCCTTTCACTAGGAGCCACCTGTCACAAGACTAAAGTTGGGGTTTGTTAGTGTTGGGTTCTTTTTTTTTTTTTTCATAAGAACTCACACTTTTTTTCATACCTAGGTTTCATTACAGGTCATTATACAAGAGTAAGCCTCAATGCTCTTATATATGTGGAATGCTTGTGGTTTATGCAGTTCTCTGCGTTTCTTCAGAAACAGGAAAAAAAGCCAGATTAGATGATGAGACTATAATACAAGTCTGACTTTTCCATATTTAAAGCATAACAAGATCCAGCGACGGCTGAAGTAATGAATCATGGTAATTTACATATACAGGTCAGTGGAGGACATCCACACACAGCTGAAAACATCCTTTCAATCAACATCCTCCTTTACCACTCCCATTTTAGCTGCCTTTTACGCGCATCCAGCCCAGTATGTATGCGTTCCTACTACTGATCCTTTCAAAGGTCTAACAGGTTGTGAGATGAGGAGGTCACACCTTTCATCCTGGGGAGGAGGGAGGCCTGACGACACACAGGGACCCTGGCCCCACGGAAGATGTAGCAGGGCTTACGAACCCGAAGCTCTGAGG
>JAHSPS010030808.1:985-14129 GCA_033628365.1 Calidris temminckii | reverse complement strand
GACCTCTGGAGATCATCTAGTCCAACCCCCCTGCCAGAGCAGGTCCACCTAGAGCAGGTTGAACGGGAACATGTCCAGGTAGGTTTTGAGTGTCTCCAAAGACAGAGACTCCACCACCTCTCTGGGCAGCCTGTTCCAGGGCTCTGCCACCCTCAAAATAAAGACGTTCCTCCTCATGTTTAGATGGAACTTCCTATGTTCAAGTTTGTGCCCATTACCTCTTGTCCTGTCACTGGGCACCACTGAAAAAAGACTGGCCCCATCCTCTTGACACCCATCCTTTAAGTATTTATAGGCATTGATCAGATCCCCCTCAGCCTTCTCTTCTCCAGGCTAAACAGACCCAAGTCCCTCAGCCTTTCCTCATAAGAGAGATGCTCCAGGCCCCTAATCATCTTCATAGCCCTCTGCTGTACCCTCTCCAGAAGTTCCCTGTCCTTCTTGAACTGGGGGGCCCAGAATTGGACACAGTACTCCAGATGGGGCCTCAGCAGGGTGGAGTAGAGGGGCAGGATAACCTCTCTTGACCTGCTGGCCACACTCTTCCTGATGCACCCCAGGATGCCATTGGCCTTCTTGGCCACAAGGGCACATTGCTGGCTCATGGTCATCCTGTTGTCCACCAGGACTCCCAGGTCTTTCTCCTCAGAGGTGTTCTCCAGCAGGTCAGCCCCCAACCTGTACTGGTGCAGGGGGTTATTCCTCCCCAGGTGCAGCACCCTACACTTGCCCTTGTTGAATTTCATCAGGTTCCTCTCTGCCCAATTCTCCAGCCTGTCCAAGTCTTCCTGTATGGCGGCACAGCCTTCTGGTGTGTCAGCCACCCCTTCCAGTTTTGTATCGTCAGCAAACTTACTGAGGGTACACTCCATCCCCTCATCCAGGTCATTGATGAATATATTGAAGAGGACTGGACCCAGTACTGACCCCTGGGGGACTCCACTTGTTACAGACCTCCAACTAGATTCTGTGCCCCTAATAACCACTCTCTGAGCTCTGTCTTTCAGCCAGTTTTCAATCCACCTCACTGTCCATTCCTCTAATCCACACTTCCTAAGCTTAGCTATGAGGATGCTGTGGGAGACTGTGTCAAAAGCCTTGCTGAAGTCAAGGTAGACAACATCCACCGCCCTCCCCTCATCTATCCAACCAGTCATGACATCATAGAAGGCTCTCAGGTTAGTCAGATTAGGTTAGGTTAGGTCAGGTCCAGCCCAAATCATGACAGATTTATTGGCGCCCAATGTGGGACTCAACCAGGGCTCTGACAGATTGCCTGAATAGTTCAAATTCCGATTTGCTCGACTGAGAGAGTATTAGATTTTTCTACGAGAGTCTCAAGGGGTTGGACATTAAAACAGAGAAGTCACATCATGTTGTTCTTAAGTGAAATGTTATACCATGCCTTTATAGAGTTTTGTTTAAAGTTAGTTGATAGGATGCTGTTTAACCTGCCATGTGTTGTATAGTTTATTTCCTCTTTGTGTTTGTATGTGGTGGGTGAAATGTGCAATTCTGTTGTGGGGTTTAATACTAATCCATACTGCGATAAGCTCGATAATAACTTTACCTGCATACCTTGAGCATCACGTAATAAATTCTGTTACTAATTAGACTTTCAGTCTCACCTTGGGAAAGTTTACCTCGCCCTTTAATGCTTATGCCAAATTGACACCACCAGATCTAGGGGATGGAAACTGTAAGAGATGACTTGTAAATTCCCCAAAACAAAGACTGAGAAAAGTAGACCGAGGGAAACATGAACAATGGCAGAGACAAAACTTGGTGGAGATAAGGGGGTGGGGTGGAGGCCCTCAGAGTCTCTCTGAGACCCCATCTCAAACACTACATGGGGTAGATGTGGAACTTGGACAATGAGGTGAAGTCTCAGTGCTCAAAGAACAATTAAGACTGGCCTTGTTATCTCTGGTGTGACTCATGTGGGAGGAAACTTGCCTGGCTATCACAGATAAGGAAGGAAGGAAGCCCTGTGGAGACAGGACAGCCCTACTTTTCAGCAGCAAAGAAAGTAAAATCAAGACAACTGGATGGTTCTGCTCTGGTGAAACTTGTGAAGCTTGTTAGTTCTTTATTTTCATATGTTAATGAACTATAGCATTCCTCTCCACCCAAATCAGGATACACATCACCTGGGGGGTGGGGTGTGAACTTGAAATGAAACTGCCACCATGGCAGTAGGAATATAAAATGGGAAGATAAGCACCACTTAGTGGGGATTTATAGAGTGGTGTTCCTATGGATTAATGGCTTCTCTTGGCTTGACCAATGCTGTAACCAGGACTGGTGATCTATATTCCTCTGTTTCTTGGGGTAATGTAAGGCATACCTTACCAGTTGCCATAATTCATTGTACGTCTGTTGTTAAGTAATGCAAGGGGTACCATACTGATTGACATAATTTGTTATATACCTAACCAATTGTTGTGGACCTAGTTATGACATATATTAATCACTGTTGGAATCTAATGAATGTTTCTATATAGACCTTAAGAGTTATCTTGTCTTAGTTCATACCGCTGGGTATTTGCACAAGTGAGTCACTTGCCCGCCCTGCCCCCCCCTTTTGAGTGGGGCATGACAGAAACCTTTTGGATCTTGTAAATTATTGCTACTTAGTTAAAATCATGGTTTTATTGTTGATTCTCCTGAATGTATTGCAGGGGTGGTTTCATATTAAATCTTGATGCAGGAGAAGGTTTAAAACATGCACTGCTGCCACTCAAATCCCACAAGTGACTCGTGATTGGTGACTGAATGTAGACCCTGATGAAATGTCATGCAAGCAATTGATGTTTTGAAAGTTTATGCAGAGTGTGATGCCGGTTAATGCATGAGAAATCTTGCGGTTTGTACTTGATTAACAGTTCACCATCCTGGATGTTAGGTTTTAATAAGTAACTAATCATGGGACTCATGGTCAAGAACAATGCATCCTAAAGAAGAAGAAAAGACTATAAATCAGTCATGAAGCAGTATAGATGACACAAAAATTAAGCAAGAAGTTTGGAGACCAGACCAGACAGAATTGAGTCAGGGCATAATGATATATGGATGAAGTAACCGAGTTCATCAACCAGTCACTGCAAGTTTTGGAGTCTGTGACCACTGAAGACCCCAAGAGGGGCCACCAAGACTGAACTGCGCATGTGTTCTGTAGGAGGGGATTATGTAAATGAGTCCTGAGAAATTAAATGAATATGTATAATTGTTTCAGGAAAACTAAATGCATATGTATGTGACAGATTAATAAAATGTGTGTGTTGATCAATGTATGGTATGCATGCTAGGAGGAGCAATTCCCCCATGCATCCAGCGCTGTAATAAAGAATCCCTGCCTTCTAAAACTTCAAAGAGTCTTAGAGGGTTTCTTCATAGCTGCATTTTACGGTAACAAGTGCACCATCAATGTTTTCCCATGCATTGTCAACAATGGTTGGGGGAGGATCTGATGCTGACACACAAACTGTAAATGAAGTGGCTAACAGGGTACGACAGCATGAAGACAGTCTCTCTCATTCCCTCATGTGGTGGTATGCTCTCCCTGTTTTTTCCCCTCTTCCTCCCCCCTGGCTCCTGTTCAAGCCATAACTATCAGTGGGAGTTGTGATAAATTGAACCTGGACTTTGGGAGAAGGCTGGCAACGCAACCAAAACATCATCTGGAGTGAGGACCTAGATATCTTGTTCCCATGAGAATATGACTATAGGTCAATTATCTTACTGTATAAATAGCGGACAGCCCAAGAGCCCTTTGAGCTCTCCTGCATGGCAGCGGGCTGCACGCCAGGATCTCTCCTTGAGCATGGATGCCTGCTTAAGATTCTACTCCTCGAGGTTGAAAGATGCCTTGCCGCAACAGATCCTCGGTAAGTGACTAATAGCATGCTAAACTTTGAAATCTTAGCTGAGTAATATAAAGGGTTGATTGCACATATATAATCCTTTAGACATTGTCGTGGTTTCAGCCAAAATCACGGCAACTGACCGGACAGATGGCCCTTCCCCCCCCCAGTAGAGGAGAGGAAGAGATAAGGAGATACAGAAGTTTAGAATGAACAAAACTACTTTAATGAAGAATTAATATTAAAAGAAAAGAAAAAAAGAAGAAAATAATGAAATAGATACAATATATATACAAAACCATATCAAGCTCCCAGAATGACAGTCCCGTCACCAGCAGGCACTGGGGAAGTCCCAGACAGGACTCAGCGATGGATGGGAACTGGATTCCAGCTCTGGAGTCAGGAACACACGGATCGGGATCAAAGGCAGATGAACTGACAGGGTCCTCTTTGGACGTCGGCCATCACAGGAAGAGAGTTGACCCTTTGATCCCTCAGCTTTTATACTGAGCATGGGGCAGATGGGATGGAATGCCCCTGTTGGTCAGGTTTGGGTCACCTGTCTTCTCCGTTCCTCCCCACAGATGTGACCCCTCTACGTTTTTCCGTTTCCGACCCTCTAAGGGGCAAATAACGAAAATTGGCTGACCTTGGTTGTTATAGCAATAAGTATAAGCAAGGGCCTCTCTGCATACCATTCCCTGGCATGTAGCACAAACATTGGTCTTATCACTCTGAGAACGAGCAGTTTTCTCCACAATATGCCATTAATTTCAGAGAGTTAGAAGAGGCCTAGCTAAAATGTAAAGTTACAGAACACAAAATTGATCTGGTTTTACCTCAAATTGGGACAGACATAAACTGTTGACTAAGTCTGGGACTAGGATTGGATCCAGCCGCACCTAGACTCCTCTCTGAATAGGAGTTTAGAAAGCAAGGGGGTCCTTTCTGAACCTCGTGACTCAACGGGAGGGTGTCCCTGACAGCTTGTCTGACCCTGTCCTCTATGCAGTCAGTAATCAAGTGTACCTTGCCATTGACTCTCGTAAAACACTGTCACATTTACTACTAATTTTGTTAAATCACTGTTTCACCTTAATAAATATTTCACTACTTCTCTCTTACGAGTGAAGTTAATCACTCTGCCTGTGACAACTCACTGTGGCAGACATGGAAAATGGCTGAGGAAAATGATAAACTCTTTGAAAAACTGTCCAGGATGGAGGAAAGACCCCACTCTTCCCCTGCACGGACCCACATTGCAACCATTAGGAGAAGACACCCTCCTACAAGACTGGCTCAAGGGAGACAGAACACGCCATGAGATATCCTGTGGTATTGCCTCTGCAACCACGGAGAAGACATAAGTGGGATGGACAACCTGACTCAGGCACATTAGAGCCATAAAACTATAAAGCCCTGGTGGACACTGGAGCACAGTGTACCTTATTGCCATCAAATCATAAAGGGACAGAATCTGTCACTATTTCGGGAGTGACAGAGGGGTGTCAAGAACTGACTGTACTGGAGGCTGAAGTGAGCCTGAATGGGAATAAATGGGAGAAGCACCCCATTGTGACTGGCCCAGATGCTTGGTGCATCCTTGGCATAGACTACATCAAGAGAGGGTATTTCAAAGACCCAAAAGGGTATCGGTGGGCTTTTGGTATAGCAGCTGTAGAGACCGAGGGTATTACACAGCTGTCTACCTTACCCGGCCTTTCAGATGACCCTTCTGTGGTGGGACTGCTGAAGGTTAAAGAACAGCAGGTGCCAATTGCTACTGCCACGGTGCATCGATAACAGTATGGCACCAACTGAGAGTCCCTGATTCCCATCCAGAACCTGATTCCTCAGCTAGAGGCCCAAGGTATGGTCAGCAGGACTCGCTCACCCTTTAACAGCCTGATATGGCCAGTGCGGAAGTCTGACGGAGAATGGAGATTAACAGTAGACTATCAAGGCCTGAATGAAGTCTCACCACCACTGAATGCTGCTGTGCCACACATGCTAGAGCTGCAATATGAACTGGAGTCAAAGGCAGCCAAGTGGTATGCTACAATTGACATTGCTAATGCCTTTTTCTCTATTCCTTTAGCAGCAGAGTGCAGGCCACAGTTTGCTTTCACCTGGAGAGGCATCCAGTACACCTGGAATCGACTGCCCCAGGGGTGGAAACACAGCCCTACTATTTGCCATGGACTGATCCAGACTGCACTGGAGAAGGGTGGAGCTCCAGAATACCTGCAATACATTGATGACATCATTGCATGGGATAATAAAGCAAAAGAAGTTTTCAAGAAAGGTAAGAAATAATCAAGACTTCCTGAAAGCAGGTTTTGCTGTAAAAAGAGGTAAGGTCAAGGGGCCTTCACAGGAGATCCAGTTCTTGGGAATTAAATAGCAAGATGGGCGTCGCCAGATCCCAATGGATGTGATTAACAAAATAACATCTATGTCCCCACCTACTAACAAAAAGGAAACGCAAGCCTTTTTAGCCATTTTGTGTTTCTGCAGAATGCATATTCCAGGTTACAATCCGATTGTGAGAGTTCTCTATTAAGTAACTCAAAAAAAAATGAGTTTACGTGGCGTTCTGAACAACGACAGGCCTCTGAGCAAATCAAACAAGAGATTGTGTATGCAGTAGTCCTGCTGTACACCGCAGACGGGGACAATGGCTGAAGGACAAGGTGAATTGAGTCAAGTGAATTGAGAGGTAAAAGCCATCCAGCTGGCCTTAGATATTGCTTAAGGAGAAAAGTGGCCAGTGCTCTATCTCTATACTGATTCATGGATGGTGGCAAATACTCTGCGGGGATGGTTAAAACAATGGAAGCAGAGCAACTAGCAATGCAGAGGCAAACCCATCTGGGCTGCTGAATTATGGCAGGATATTGCTGACCAGATAGGGAAACTAGTTGTAAAGGTATGCCATGTAGATGCCCACATACTCATGAGTCAGGCCGCTGAGGACCATTGAAACAATCAGCAAGTGGACCAAGCTGCTAAGATTTTCCAGACAGATTTGGACTGGGAACATAAAGGTGAACTGGTTTTAGCTTGGTGGGCCCATGACACTTCAGGTCATCAAGGAAGGGATGCAACATATAAATGGGCCCGTGACCGAGGGGTGGATTTAACTATGGATGCTATTGTGCAGGTTTTCCACAACTGTGAAACATGTGCCGAAATTAAGCAAGCTACACAATTAAAACCTTTGTGGTATGGGGGATTAATGACGCAGAAGCTTCGGACACCATACACGATGACCAATGTGATCAGGTAGATGCCACTTTATTGCACAGATAGCTCAGCTTTTATAGACAATTCCCAGGTGATGCCTTTATAGTGGACTATTATTAGCAGGTGATAACTAGTTACATGTTTTTATAGTTGGCTATTATTAGCTGTTTACACACACAGTCTTTTCTCTTTTTTTTTATTCTACTCAAGGTCCTACTTATCAGTACATTCAGAAGACAGCTACTCCTTTTCTGCCAGCTTCATTAGTTTACAAATCACAACTTAACCGTTTAGTAACTTCGAGGCCTGCACTGTTGTCAAGGGCCTGGACTATTGTCAGAGGCCTATTGTCAACAGCTGCCCAGAGCTTGGGGTGCTCACAGGATGACCATTAATTTCTAAGAATTCTCCCACAGGGGATGATGGTGGAAATATAAGCATGGGGAAGCCTAGCAAATTGACTATATCACACTCCCTCAAACCCACCAGGGTAAGCGGTATGTGCTTACAATGGTGGAAGGAAGCACCGGATGGTTGGAAACCTATGCTGTGCCCCATTCCACTGCCCAGAATACCATTCTGGGCCTTGAAAAGCAAGTTTTATGGTGACATGGTACTCCAGAAAGAATTGAGTCTGACAATGGAACTCATTTCAAAAACAATCTTATGATTAGTTGGGCAAAAGTACATGGCATTGAGTGGGTATATCATATTCCCTATTGTGCACCAGCTTCTGGGAAAATTGAGCGATACAATGGATTGTTAAAAACTACCCTGTAGGCAATGGGTGGTGGATCCTTTAAAACTTGGAACAAACATCCAACACAAGCTACCTGGTTAGTTAACAGCAGGGGATCCATCGATCGAGCTGGTCCTGCTCAATCAGACCGTTTACATACTGTAGAAGGGGATAAAGTCCCTGTGGTGCATGAAAGGATTATGTTGGGGAAAACTGGGATTTTCCTGCCTCAGGCAAGGGCAAACCCATTTGTGGGCCTGTTTTTGCTCAAGGACCTGGATGCATTTGGTAGGTGATGCTGAAGGATGGAGAAGTTCAATGTGTACCTCAAGGAAATTTGACCCTGGGTGAGAATACTCTCTTTGATGAGAGAATACTCTCTATGATGTCAATTGTTATGTAACAGTGTTTTTCAGGATAACATACTGGCAATGAAACCTGAGCTAGCTTCATCAATTGGCGTCCAGCAAACTCTTTGAGGTGGACATGCTACCCACGGGCATGAATCACAATGATTTTCATACCATCTTTCCTGCCCTGAGAGTCTGCTATGATAGATTAAATCCTGCATTTCTGAACTAAATGGACTTAATGAACTTTTGTGTTTTAAGATAAAGCATAAATGAGTGATCTGGAGATATATGTGTATATTTGAAGATAAAAAAACGTAATGGTGATCTGAGCATGATACAAATGGTATGGAATAAGGGGTGGAACGTCCTGGTTTGAGTTAAAACAGAACCAAGTTTCTTTTCAGTAATTTTACTTTTCAGTTAAGCCTCTTCTAACTAACTGAACGATATGAAATTAAGAGCTTATTTTTCAGGTATATCCAATTCTAGCAGAGAGAAGGCCTGATTTTTATAGTGAATAGCAAGGAATGGTATGCAGAGAGGCTCCTGCTTATACTTATTGCTTTAACACTCAAGGCCAGCTAACTTTGTTATGTGCCCCATTGGAGAGTTGAAAGTGGAAGAACATAGAGTGGTCACACCTGCAGGAGAGAAGCGGACAGGACAGGTGACCCAAAACCGACCAGTGGGGTATTCCCTTCCATCTGCATCATGCTCAGTATAAAAGCTGAGGGATCAAAAGGGTCAGCTTCTTTCTTCAATGGCCAGTGTCTAAGGAGGACTCTGTTCATCTGCCTTTGATCCCGATCCACACGTTCCTGAATCCAGTTCCTGAATTAAGCTCCCGTCTGTCGCTGAGTCCAGTTTGGGACTTTGCCAGCGACTGCTGGCGATGTGATCATCATCCTGGGAGGTCAATATTGGTTTTGTATATAGTGTATACATTTCATTTTTTCTTATTAATATTATATATTTTTTCTTATTTTATTATTAATGTTTCATTAGAGTAGTTTAGTTTCTTTTCAACTCATAGGTCTCTTTCTCTCATTCTTTTCTTGGGAGAGAAGTTAGAGAGCATCTGTCATTCATTTTAGTGGCTAGCCCCAGCCCAAACCATGACAGCCTCTGACTCCAGTTTTGGATTCATCATGGAATGTAATTAGAATAAAAAGGTGCACTTTGATAGGGCTCAGTCAGTGCTGCTGGTTTATTTTCACTTCAATAGAGATACTCTAAAGAGCTGGCAATATTTATCCTAGAGTGTTTGATTTAAAAGGCTACTAAAATGCAAATGTTCTATTTTTAACTCCTTGAATTAAAAATGGTTTCTGAATATAATGAATGAAAATATTTAAGAAAACATTGTAAAACTGAAGATATTAAGAACACTATTTTCTTTATTGTCCAGTCTTAAGACGATACCTTCATCAACGCTCATCACTCTTATCAATTTTTTCTTGTATTTGAATTTCCAGTCACTACACTGCAGTGTAGTGATATTTACTACCTTTACCTACAGCAGTGTTTTTCAAATCGTAAATGACAGAATACATTTAGAATCCATAAAACGCTGTTATCTAAAAAAACAGCTTAAAGAAATAGGTTAAAAGGATTTGTTTTAGCATTTTAAATTCAGCTGTTTCAGTAAGCCCATCAGTCATTTTCTATTTGATTATTTTAGTGCCCTCACCTCAAGTAATTTTTCTTCATTTTTTTCTTAAAGCTCTAGTTCTGAGAGCCCTCTAGCCTCCCTTCCTGAGTTTCTTCATCTCTGACCCCCTACCCTCCCAGCATTTAGAAACATTTTATGCAGCTTAAATACCATATAGAATCATAGAATCATCTAGGTTGGAAGAGACCCTTGGGATCATCGAGTCCAACCATCTACCCTACTCTACAAAGTCCTCCCCTACACCATATCCCTCAGTACTGCATCTAAACGTCCCTTAAACACATCCAGGGATGGTGACTCAACCACCTCCCTGGGCAGCCTATTCCAATGCCCAACCACTCTTTCTGTGAAAAATTCCTTCCTAATGTTCAGTCTAAACCTACCCTGTTGGAGCTTGAAACCGTTCCCTCTCGTTCTGTCGTTAATTACCTGTGAGAAGAGACCAGCCCCAACCTCTCTACAGTGTCCTTTCAAGTAGTTGTAGAGAGTGATGAGGTCTCCCCTCAGCCTCCTCTTCCTCATACTAAACAGTCCCAGCTCCTTCAGTCGCTCTTCATATGATTTGTTTTCCAGGCCCTTCACTGGTTTTGTTGCCCTCCTCTGCACTTGCTCCAGCACCTCGATATCTCTCTTGTATTGAGGTGCCCAGAACTGGACACAATAATCAAGGTATGGCCTCACCAGCGCTGAGTACAGGGGCACAATCACCTCCCTACTTCTGCTGGTCACGCTATTTCTAATACAAACCAGGATGCCATTGGCTTTCTTGGCCACCTGGGCACACTGCTGGCTCATAGTCAGCCGCTTGTCAATTAGAACCCCCAGGTCTCTCTCCTCCAGGCAGCTTTCCAGCCACACTTCCCCGAGCCTGTAGCGCTGCATGGGGTTGTTGTGGCCCAAGTGCAGAACCTGGCACTTGCCCTTGTTGAAACTCATGCCATTGATATTGGCCCAATGATCCAATCTATCTAGGTCCCTCTGTAGGGCTTCCCTACCCTCCTGGGAATCAACGCCCCTGCTTAACTTGGTGTCATCTGCGAACTTGCTGATGATACACCCTATGTCCTTATCGAGATCGTCAATAAAGACGTTGAACAGAAATGGTCCTAACACTGAGCCCTGAGGCACACCACTTGTGACCAGCCACCAGCTGGATTCGAGTCCATTGAGCACCACTCTTTGGGACCTTCCAGTCAGCCAGTGCTTGATCTAGCAGATCGTATGCTCGTCCAGGCCGTGTGAAGCCAGTTTTTCCACCAGATTTATAGAAAATATCTCCTCTTAATGGTTGTTGTTTTTATTCTCATATTTGCAGATAACTTTTAACCACAGGGTTGATTTGTGTTGGCCAGCATTAGGTTGTCTGCAATCTATTTTTCTACATTTAGACCATTGTTTGCTTCATACAAACGTAACTGTGCAGCTGTATGTGACCTTTCTTTTAAATTATCATAACTGGTAGAATGTTCAAGTCCTGTATGCGTTACTGGAATGAGCAAAAAATGACTGCAAGTGGCCTAATGCTTTGAAACTTTATTAAGAATGAATTTCACTGAGTGGTGGCCAAGGCCATTTTTCCAAGTAGTTCATAGAATAGCCTTTGATTACATGTAGGAAGTTAAGCAAGTCAAGGTTGCTGTTTTGCAGCCATTCCTTCCTCTGTGTAGCTCTGGAATACAGACCTCCCAAAACTGCAAGGCAGAAAAAGAGGAAATGAATGCTCAGCTCAGCAAGGTCTTTCCACAAGAATAACATCCATTGAAAGAAAAAACTAAACATAAATTTAAATACAGTTCAAGTATGGCTTTAAAACATTGATTTCTTCCCTGGAATTAACACATCTTCGCACTTGCTTTCAGAAAGTTAAAGGAACTCAAGGGGTAATACTAGCAGGACAAAGGAACTTCCGACTCAGATTATAATCTCCAAGTCATTATGGAGCTACACCAATGCAGAGGGAGCCCAAGGAGAAGCATACCTGGTGCTTACAGCAGAATTTCAAGAGCAAAGATGCCATTACCTCTTCACGTACTCCCTAGCCCAGAAATGAAAAAAAGCTTAAACAGCATCCTGTGTAGCTATTAATATTCACAGACTTAATGGGAAGTAGCTATTCCTGCTGAGTAGTAGATGGATGAAAAAGGTGGATCTATGGGCTTTTCCATCTGCTTTTCTCAGGGATTTCTTAAATTAATTTGATAATTTTTGTCCAGATTTGAAATGACAGAAGAATGACTAAGCTGAGATAACTAACACATGGGGTACTTTGCTTATTATGGAAGTTCTATTTTTCATTGGCATCTCTTTCACTCTTCTTATTTCTCAAATTTTACTGTAAAACTTGTTTACTATGACAGGAAAAATTCTTCCAGTGACATTAGTGTGTTATTTTTATTGCAGCAGGTGGCTAAGACCTAGTAAAGAACAGCCATTACCCAATTTAGAAGAGCATTTTTACTGACTTGCTAGACACTTGTTTAAAACAGAAATAGCGCTAAAGAACATAGAAGAAATTAACCGGGACAGATAGCCAACGCCAGCCTTTTTACAGATCTTTTCGACACCAAGGCGAACACAATACGTTAATTGCGTCCAATTTACTCACCGCGGGTCGTAGCACGGAGCCCTTCACCTTGGGCTACCAGAGAGGTTCCGAGACGGACTATCTGCGAAGCGAGCCGGCCACACAGAACTCTCACCGAGCTGCAACCAGCGCTTCCAGGGACCCGCCCACGCGCAAACGCAACCGCAGCGCACACTCGACCAGCGAGCCAGCACGGGGCGGGGACTCACCCCGCGGCCTAGTGGCCGTAGCTACCGTAGAGCCTCTAATACAAGGGAAAGATTTGGGGCGCGCCTCACTGAGCCACCTCAGGGCTTGTTGCGGGCACACATAGGGTAGGCACACATAGCGTCAGCCACCCAGGCTCCTGCCTCAGAGGAGCAGCACCCCGAAAACAACACCCCAACTTCGCCCATTTCAGCCCGCCTCTGGAGCAGGAGCCCAGGCCAGGCTACCCCACCCCTAGTGGGGCCTCCTTCCTGTCCTCCGAGGCTTCTCTGCCGCCTCCCAGCAGCTCTCAACGCCCGCGGAGCTTCAGCGAAAATCAGGCGTCGTTCTGCTCCCCCAAGCAAGGTGCTGGAGGCGGTCCAGCCCCCACCTTTCCGCGGGCGAGAATAGCTGCCTCAGCCGTTACCGTATTTTTCGACTGCGGGGCGCGGTTCTCCTCCCCTGCCCCACCAGCTTTCCTAGCAGGGTTGAGGTCGCGAC
>JAHSPS010030777.1:469-13832 GCA_033628365.1 Calidris temminckii | reverse complement strand
GGCTCCAGGAAAGCTGGGGAGGGACTCTGGATGAGGGAGGGGAGCCACAGGAGGAGGGGGAAGGGTTTGACCCTGAAAGAGGGGAGATGGAGCTGAGATGTGGGGAAGAACTTGTTTGGTGTGAGGGTGGTGAGAGCCTGGCTCAGGTTGCCCCGAGAAGCTGTGGCTGCCCCATCCCTGGAGGGGTTCAAGGCCAGGCTGGAGGGGGCTTGGAGCAGCCTGGTGTGGTGGGAGGTGTCCCTGCCCAGGGCAGGGGGTGGGACTGGATGATCTTTAAGGTCCCTTCCAACCCAAACCATTCTGTGATTCTAGGATTCTATGGCAGCCTAATTACTTAATGAGGAGACACATTGATGTGATTAAGGAAGTATTGCAAAGATATGGACATTATCAAGCATTGTGAAAATGTACACCATCACCATTCTGTGCATCAGAAACCCACTGTCTCTCTCAGAAGCCTGGAGTATGTTTAGAATACTCTACCCGAAATGTACGGGAAGGGTGAAAAAGGAGCCACCAGCATCAGTTACATTTAATCAAACCTTCTGAATCAGGAAGTCCCTGACTTTTCCCATCTTTTATTACAAACTTCCTTCCAAATTCCCTCGAAGCACTCTAGCAGGCAAAGCTCCTTTTGGATGCGACACTTATTCTCACTAGAATGACAGAAATGTTGTGTGTCTTCCAGCAGTGCCTTCCTCCCTCCTTGTACCACTGAACTGCATTAGCTACTGAGTTCACTGCTGTAGTAGCAATATCCTTTTACCATCCTAAAAACCTTAGATGGCAGCGTATGAAAACAGACTAATAAAAATGTCACTTGTTGACATGGACAAAATTACAATACACAACCCAAAAGCTGTCAGTGGCTACATTAAATGAATACAGAATGAATATGTATCTTCTTACTAGGAAAAAAACACTGTTTTCTTCTAAATTGAAAAATGCTCAAGGAAAAAGAAAGAAGTAACAGCACCTCTACAAAGTCCGTCATCTTCTCCACTCCTCTTCTGTCGTTTTGCACAGTGTTGTAGGATGTGTAAACGCGGGGCTGCTTCATGTGCTCAGGCTGGGTCTCAGTGCCATGCAAAATCAATTTCCAATTGACAATCCTTCCTTCGTTTTGTATTCGTCTGGACTAAAAGACAAGCACGACATTAGCGTCAGTTCTCAGGACATAAGAGGAAACAGAACACTTGACTGTTAAGTAGAGAGAAGTGAATAACATGAATCATAAGCCTTTTAAGATCTAAATTTAGAAAATTGTTTATAAGCACCAAAAGACAGGATATATCAGAACGTGAGATCTAATAGAGCAGCTTAACTACTCCAAATACACACATTTTGAGGCAACATAATTATTAATCAAGTAAGCATCAATGGAATTTTGTCATAACACAGAATGCTAAAAATTAGTTTAGTAGTATTTTGTTTTATTAGTAAATAATAACACACTAACCCACTCCTCGGCAATTTCCTCACAAAAGTTACCACTAGAATAGTAATTTGGAATAATATTCTGCGGCAATGTACAACAGCAATCTGAAAACCAGCCTGTGGAAGTGAGCAACAAATGATTTGTCCATTATTTTTGGCAGCAGTGTTTAAACAGTAGAAAGTGGAAGAGACAAGGATCAAGAACACTGGAATTTTGTTTTACCAAAGCTGCTTTCAGACTTATTCCTCAGTCATCCAGTGACTGAAGAGAGCTGCTGAACCTCTTCTTTTCTAATGGAAGTCTATACCAAAGTTTACATACACAGCTTACATTATGACAAAATTATGAGTAACTCTGCATAGTAATCTGTGATTTCAGCTGGGGTCATTAATGTGAAAACTTATTTCAGGAGTCACAAACACTACAAGCTGAGGGAACAGCTTGAAGGACAAAATCCTTGTTTTATTTTAAGTTTCAGGAACCTCTCACTTGAAAATGGAAAATGAGAGGTAATTACAAACAAAAACGTTCTTCTTAGCCTTGTTCCAAAAAATGCATTATATTAATGACAAAGAGCAGGATATCCGTAACCATGGGGTTATCTATGAGCCTGCAGCATTAACACTGTACTGTTGGTAATAATATTTACTTCTACTGCCTTGTCCATCTGCTTCGTACTTGGCATTATCCTCCTGTTTACAGTTTCAGGCCAATAGGGGTGGGAGGCTCAGTGTCTGATAGGAAGCATCCAGTTTCTGGCAGGATCTGATCCCTAATGACAAGCTTATTAACAGAGAACTTCAATGAAATTCTCCAGAGATGAGTGTGCCTGATCACTCTCTGTTGGAAGAGAATGATTTTCCAGTTGCCTGTCAAGCAGCTTTGTAATCCATATCCCCAGGTGGTTTTAGGAAACTTATTTCTTCCTTATCTGTATAATCCTTAAACATTGTCCAGAAGTAATTACTCTTACGAAAGAAGTTAGGGAAAGGTAGACATCAGAACAGCTCTCTGAGGTCACCAGGCATTCATTAATTCAAAAGGTTTTGCATTAATGAAAATTATGCACATGCACCAAGAGAAAACTAGATCTGTCCTCTGTTCTTCTCTGCAGAAAAAAACTAATTTGCAGTTAATCATATATTAATTCGGTTACGTATTTCATTCTATGAATCACAGAAAATTACATTACTTATTCGTTTCACTGACATATAACGTGTGAAAAACATAGGCATGAAATTTTTTTGACAGGTACATGCCAGTGAAATGAGGATGGTCCTTTGCATTGATGTAAGGAACAAGAAAATCTGACCCTATCTTTATTCTTTGATTCAGATGGGTATCTAGTGTAAATAAATTCTTGTTGTCGCTTGCTTAATGAGAAGACTGACCATTCAGCATGCTTAGTAGCGGTTAGTGATCATGTCATCTGTGTAAGCTTCCAGATAGAACACAGCTAGTTAACATACAGACGTACTTACCACATCAGTAATTCTCAAAACCCAGGTGCCTGTTGGATTTTCTCCCCACGTGTGAACAGACATGAAGTCCCAGTTCTTGAAGCCATTGGGAGACTTGTCCCTCTCTCTCTCAGCCAGTAAGACAGTGCTGGTCCCTGTGTTAGTGCAAAATCAACATCAGTGACCCTTCATACACACCCAACTTTACCCTTACACACCATCTGGCACACAGGTAACCTGGAAAATACGCTATTTAGTGTATTAGTATTTATGGAACAGAAAACGTGCTATTTCTGATCAGTGGTTACTTTAATTATTTTCACATCAGTATTTAAGAGCATAAAACCATTAGGTGCCACTAAAAAGGTACATCTTGCTTAGTGTTCAATCCCTAACACAAAGAAGTAGTGGATGCACTTAAGAGAGGGTGGGAAACACAGGCCAGACACAACCAGTATTTCCCACTGATGAACAGTTCAGGAAACTTCTGAGGTGGGAGTTTTGAAGTCAAACCAGCTCACGTGCTGTGAAACCAAAGCTTGATCCTGAACTCATTGCTGTATTTTTTTATTTTTTTTTTTGGTGAGCGGATGTAAATTGTTACAGCCTGGAACTCCAACAGGGTGAAAAGCATTTGCATTGTTATTATTATTAGAAAAAAATGCTGCAGTTCGCAAGGTATTTCTGCAGCAGAAGAGATTCTGCTGCACAGTAGGAAATTTGCTGTGCCTGTTTGCATATAAGGAGCGAGCAAGGGAGCTGTATTTGCGTAATAAGGAGCAGAGAAGCCCCAGGGAGCCTGATCACAAGCTATAAATATATTTAAAGGTAACACTGTAAATATAGAAAGAGAATGACATATATCTGGTAGTACTGTTTGCAGAAAAGTGGAAAAACAGCAAGAACTAAGGGAAAAAACGGTTTAGCCATGATAGCAACATGATACAACTGTGGAGGCAGCAGCACTTGACCATTGCTACCTTGGCTAAACCCACAGAAACACAGCCAAAGATTACTGCTGTCAGTCTTTCCAAAAAGGGTGTTTTTCTAAGATGAAGCCGTGCTTCCTACGCATTAGCAGCAGGAACTGCGTCTTGGGAGGGAGACACCTCTCTCGTAAGACAAAAGGTAAACTCAGAAAAGGGAGGATTAAGGTTAGGCCTAAAAGGAACCCCAGACAAGGCAGGGTTTGGAAATACACTGTACGTACAGCATCTTAACCCTGCTCTCCAGTGAGGTCCTGCAGTAATGATATGAACAAGGCTCTACTGGTTTATTATCCACGAATTACTATATTAGCCTTTAGTATCAGTAAATCAGATGAGCCCCATCTTTAAATTCATATCTGAAAGCTTGTCTGTGTTGTCTAACGGTATCAATTAATCCAACAGATCTTACTGTCTAAGAGATCTTACTCTCTACTCAACAACTCTACCAGTTGCTTACTCTCTACAAAGTTGTTTACACAATTCTCCTGGGGTTTTTTTTCTCCTTATGGTGTTATTTCAGAGTATCGTCAAGATCTGCCTTAACAGAGACACTGTATTTTTAAATACACCGATGGGGAGACACAGTGACTTGAAACCTGGGAGGCAGACACCCTGTTTTCCGTTAGTTTGTTAAATCATAGCAAGGCTGGTAAGCACTATTGAACTGTAATTTGTTGTCTGCCAGGAACTCTCAGTTTTCATAGGTCCTGTTGCCAGAACAAAAACATACCGGAAATGGTGCCTTCATTTTCTGAAGTATGGTTTTCAAACCTCTTCTCACAAAAATCACCCAGCACACACAAAGGCTGGAAGGGGTTTCCAGAGACCCAGGACCCTGGTTCCCAGAACGCTTTGTCCTCACACTCACCTGCTGGAGGGGACTGGGTTTGTCTAACGATATACTTAGCTCTTCTTAAACCACTGAAGAGCACAGAGGTGGTTTTTAATGACATAAATGTTACACACTACAGCAACACAAAGAGAGCACATCTCTGCCTCCTGTACCTGATGGAGATACCAGCGTGACGTGAAGGTCACCCCTGCGGGAGTACTCAATCGTTGCCTCGAGCTGCACATGCTCCAGAGATGTGATGGCGTTTTCTTGGCCCTCGCAGGCTTTTGTGGGAATTTCAATGATGACTTCCTCATTTGCTCTTAATAATCTGGTTGAAATTACAGAAGTTCTTTGATTACTCACAGAAACTTTTGATCCTGGATCATTATGTGAAGTGCAGATGGGCACGCTTAGCCCCCATTTCAGAATGATGAGAAAGGAAGAAGTAAAGACAAATTCTACATTCATTATTTTTTTGAATGCTCCCATAAAAACCGTGGAAAGTTCAGGAAGCACAGATAACATTGAAGTGGACCAAGTGATAGGCACTGCATAAGGCTGGCTTTTGCGACACACCCTGGAATCAAGTTTGATAACCAAGGGTTTCTGGCAATACTTTGTTGACCCACTGGGGGTTTGTTGACTACAAAAATCCAGTCTTTCCTGTCAGCTACATCACAGGACTGTATCAGGTTTATACTCGGCTCCCTCATCCAGAAGAGCAGTAATCTTTGAGTTAAAACATTGGAGAGGTACAGGAGTTTTAACCCTTTCTATTCAATGCCATCTTGAGAAAAAAAAAAAAGCCTCATCCTCTGTGTAATCTCTGCACAGAGAGCTGCTGTGCGTGGTTTTCTCCTCACAATTTCCACTACTTCTAAAGAGAACAGGGTATCTAAATCTCCACATAAATAATGCTAAACTCAGGATCTTGGAATCTTTGTTTTCATAATGTAACATAGAGGACTGCAATAAAAACACATAAACAGCAAAATTACACACATCAATATTGGATGCGCATTCTGTGGAAAGAGATGAGTTCATAAAAACAAATTGATAGCAAAATAGCATAAATAATCACGTTACCAAGCAGTGACACTTCAAAACACTGCAACATGTTTCTACAGATTTTTTTGTGCACTTACACAGTATAATTTTGATCCTTGAAATAGCTGCATTTTTTCTAGACAAAAAAATCCATGTGAACAAGTAGAAACAAAATGGTCTAGATTCCTTATTGATTAACCAGCTTGGTGACTAATTATAACTTACCTGTATGTTAAGCTCAGTTCAGGCTCATGTACTGGGGTGAACATGGCTGCCAAGTCTTTTCAGTGAGCCTCTGAGACACTCGTGTTTCATAAGAGACGTGTTATGGATGTGACTAAAGCTCAATATATCACCTTGATTTCAGCATATACTAAGCCTGTCACAGGAGAAGAATTTCTAAGACCAACTACACATTTTTTAAAAAAAATCCCTGGGAGACTTTGGTATCTTTTCATTCATCTTCTGATAGTGGTCTAAACATTCATATCTTATCTGATTGGGTTCAGTCTCACAGCATCATCCATCCATACACTGGCCACACAAGCAGATATAATAACCTTATTCTTTGTTAAATCTTCATGATAGCCATTTCCATCAGTCTTACACTAAAAAAAGCAAGCAAACCAATGCTTCTTGCCTGCCTCCGAGGAATACAGCAAGGCAAAACCAAATGAATCAAGAGGAATCTCCAAGTCTGGTTCAGAGCACCTGTGCAGAATATTATCCTTTAGTCTCTACATAAACCTAGTTACTGCTAATGCAATTTCTTACCTTGGTTCAAAGCTTTTGTCTTTGACAATACACTCCCTTTTTTCTGGCACACCTTTCCATCTTTTGGGATCAGCTAAATCTACCAATGCATTGGCATTGAGTAGCCCAAACCCAAATCGGCTGTTGACCATCAGACCCGCTCCATTCTTTTTCCATCCTGGATTTCCAGCCAGTGGATCGTACTCTGAAGTCCACACCACCAAGTGCTGCATATCCCTCCAGGTTAGATTTGGGCTGTCAAGAAAACGTTCCTTGTTAATTGCTTCAGGGCTATCCAACTCAATTGCTACTCTGCACCAGAACGTGTTTTAATGTATATGGCATCCCGTTAATATAGAGCATGTCACATGCTTATCCTCACGTTACTTCTCCAGGTAGACAAGATTCCTGTGTGAATGAAGAATGGGAATCTAGCAAAATTAGAGTCCAATTCTTAAAACTATTCACACATTTAAAGTTAAGTAGCAAAATTAGTATTTCCCACCAGTCTTTATGGGACCTGGTCTTTGAAGACTCATTGGGTATTTGCTTCTATCTGTGATTAACTCCACCCTTTAAAATACAGCACTAAGTATCTTGGCTTAAGTCATTAAAGAGGTATGCAATAAAACACAGAGCTGAACCTACACCATTCAGTACTAAGCCTAGCCCTAATGCCCGAAGTGTTTTCTGTGAAAAAAGACATTGCCCTGTCCTGCCCTGTCCTGATCTTTTTAACCCTCTCTAAGTCATTACCACTCCTACAGCACCCGAACCTGCTCCTACAGTCAGGACTGGGTACCTTCCACTTTACATCTCATCGCCAGCAGAAAAGGTTCTGCAAATTGACTCAAGGCTTTGTTTAAACTCCTGCACCCTACTGCCTTCAAATGATGTTCTCCGGTACACGCACAGCCTCGATGTTTTTAAGTGCAATTGACCAGAACTCAGTAAACAATGCACAAAATGGACCGAAATTCCATGGTCATCATGTTTTACTTATGTTGATGCCACTTTGCTCAGAAGGTGCTGAGGAAAGCGGCTGCTTATTTCTGTCACCAGGCTGAGCACCTCTGGCTGACAGAAAGCAGAGCTGCAGCGTGAGACGGTGCTGCTTTCAGGCAGACAAAGTTTTGGGGAAGATGGTGGTGTGGCTGATCGAGAGAGAGGAGTGTCAGAGGAAATTAACTGTGTGACGTCTTACTTCGCTTCCAGCGCTAGAGCAAAAATTCCTGCTGCCAGCGGTGCGGACGCAGAGGTCCCAGTGTGAGTCTCGGTACATTCGTTGTGAAGATCAGCACTTGTCTGCCAGAAAAAGAAAACGGAAAAAAACCTCACCGATTGCATGAATAAACAGTTGTAAATACAGTCATATCCACACTCACAAATATAACCAGGTATCCTTTATTTGGTACGTATTAATGTTCCTCGCCAGCAGAAAAAGTGATGGATGTTTAAATCCGTTCATATCTCAATCCACTCTTTTTACTTCAACTATAATTTTTGTATCAAAACGCTTTGTGTTGGAACAAAATACTCCCACACTGAATATCTTATTTTATTCTAAGGTTTCACAATAAGTGTTTCAAGCTTACTGGTGAATCATAAAAACAGATCATTGTGTTGGGCCTAGAACATTTAAAATTACTGCTTGCTAGAAAATTACTCATAGGATTAGTATTGGTGTTCTGCTCCCTCTTCGGCAGAAGAACTATAATTTGCAACGAAAAACGTGCTTTATTTGGAAATTAAATACCAAACTCATCTGCCCCGGTATCTACTCCTCGGCTACGAGGAGAAGCCACTTGGAAGACTGATCTCCTGGCTAACTTGGCACAATGCTGTTTTAATCCCCATCAACGCAGTTTATTGTAAAATTAGCATCCACCGGTGCTGAACAGAAATTACAGGTACTCCGATGTTATTTTTATCGCAGCAATTTTCTTCAGTACAAGCTATTTCTTGTGCAGTTAGTGAAGGCACACAGACTGCTCTGCCAGCTCGCTGGGCACCTTCCACAGGTTTGGAAGAACTTTTGTTGCTGCCGTAAGGGGGAACTTGGGGGCTGACAATCTCACAAAAGCTAATGGCAAGGTACACACCAGAGGCAGTGACTCACACCGAGCACTAACTGCACAGGCTCTTTTTCCTTTCACTCTAAATGTCTCTTCTTCTGCCCCTTCTGAAGAGCGTGATGGCACCAGACTTCAGGCAGAGACCCTCTGTCACACGCCAAGAGCAGACAAACCCAGCACGCTGATTTCACCACACCAACACCACGATTTTGTTCAGCCGCTGCTTTACAGGAGGAGATGTTCCAGGAACACAACCACCTTTCGGATTACAAACCCCTCCGTGTTCCAAGGCAAAAGCGCTAACACATAACGCAACACGTAACGTAACGCAGGCACTCGAAACCAAGCATCTAACAGCTCTCAAACTGTTATTTGCATATATAACACATTTCTATGTTTGTTCTGAATCTGGTAAAAACGACCTACAATTCTTTGGTCAGTATAATCCCCACTGCTGTATGCTGTGGCCAGAGTTGAAGAGCACTTCTCTGCATACCAGGGAGAAAGGCCTTGCTGCGAAGCACTGCTAATGGAGATAGTGTAGATGCTATCGGTGTAACCGTCACAGTCACAGTTGTCACCCTGACGGCCTCCGTTCCCAGAAGCCCACACGAAAATGGAGCCTTTCCCATTCCGGCCCTGGAGAAAACGGAAATGAGTGTTTATCATCGAGATTTCAGTCTCTGTAATGTATTCTTAACAACTACCCCCCACCAAAAAGCCTAACGTTTCAAACATTTTCAGGTAGAGCAGGACAATTTCCTGTAGAAGACAGAGACAGAAAGAAACCAGCTACTTGAAGTATCCTACTTCACACCCTACAGTACATCCCTCACTTTGACTGTTCTAGGTTTAGTGCTCCAGGTACAGCAACTCTCCTTAGAATAGGTTTCTAAGCGAAGAACAGAGTCTGTGCTTAACAGGTAAGTTTTCCCACATGCTGATGTTTTGGCCCTGAACAGTTCTAGGAAAAATAAAGAACTTCCAGGTTTATCAGGGTTTATTTAATTTGCCTTTCCTGTAATCACAACGGTACGGGTAAGCAGTATGAATGATGTACACGGTATGACTTTTCTACCAATTTATTTTTTGTAAGGAAGCCTTTCATGGCTATCATTCATCGCCTTGCTGAACCACAGTGAACCACCAAACACATCTGACTAAAACCCTCCCTTCTCTCAGCTCTCCCTCTCTCATCTGTGGGCCAGCACCACCTGCCTTCAGCCACGACCACGTTCATTCTCTGCTCTGGTCTCCAGTGCCTAATGAGGGAGCAGCAGCTAATAACTGACGCTGACAGCATGTAAAGTATCACAGATATCATAGAGGAGACACCTATCACCCCATCCAGTCTAAAACCGTGCTAGTCCTTCAGAGGAAAAAAACCTGGTTTGTGTGAAGAGCAAAAGCGCTTACGTTGATTGTTAGTAATATACGTACATCCAATGCAAACAGCAGCTGAAATACAGATTTTTATCATCCCATTCAGATGAGATTTGAAGTTATGCATGCAAGTGCTAAGACATTTGCAGCACTTAAAACACTAAAGATAAAGACAAGTAAGCTGGACTCCTTGTGATAAATCTGCTAAAAGGGGGAGGACAAGCCAAGTCAGTTACAGAAATTGAGATAGTAACCTCCTCTGAGAATAAAGGCTGCATACACCGTAAGCACTGGTGTATGAAAACACCTGCTTGAGTTTCACTCAGAGAGCTACCGATGCCTCTCGGGTGCTTAAGGATAAGCATATGCTTAAGTGATTGACCAGGCCAGCAGTGAAGGCGCCAGGGGTGAGTTGTTGGCAACCCCAACTCCAGCCGACCTCAGGCAGAACGGAGACCACCCAGACCTTTGCAAAAGGAAGCCTGAAAAAATAATAGGTAAATTTTCTCCCCTTAAAAAATAAAACTATTTGTCAAAAAAGATACATCCTTTGCCAAATGACGTGCTTTTTCAGCGTAAGACCACTGAAGGTCATTTCCCTAATTATTGCCTTTAACTCTCCCTCTTCTCTTGCTGCCTACCTATGGGCCTAGATCTCTGTTTATCACCAGTCCACTCCTCTGGGTCTCCGTCCTTCCCTCAGTGTGTTCGTTAGCTGCCAGCCTCGTCTGTCATCTTCCCTCCTTCTGTCTGCTAATGTTAACGGCCCTTCTGCCAAAATCCTCTTCCTCTTTGCTTCTGTCCTTTGAGCTTTTCTCCATTCCTCTCCTCTCCTGCTTCTGATTCACTCTTCCTCATTGCATTAGACATCTTTAGATATCTTTTCACCTCACTGGCAAAAGCAAGAGTATTTTATCAATACAACCCCAGTAGCTCTCAGTTTGCACCCTACTTATCCTCCGACCAAATCTAAAGAGGATAACATAAAAAAGAACTGTAAAAACATTGTTTCCAATACCTTTCATCATGCATTTTTACTATCTTCATTTTAATTGAATCAGGATTGGCACCAATTTACAAACTAATGCAATTAACGTAAAACAAGCCCATCCACAGGGTGCTGAAATGCGTCGCTATTTCACACAGCAAAATATTCACAAAGCAGAAATTTTGTATTAAATTTTATAGGCTTTCAGTGCAGAAATCCAATTACTGTTCAGTGCAAAACAAGCAGCAGAGAAGGGTGGGGGTAGGGCGAGACAAAGGCAGCAAAAGTAAGGATGGAAAAAGAAAGCTTATCTGTGGAGAATGGTGGCTTAAAATCAGCTTAGAAAGCCCCGATGGTGCATTTTAAAAAGTCCTGCTCTGGCTGGTAATTTCTCTGACCTCTACTATTAAAATCCATCTTCTCCTTTTCGAATATGTTTGAGGAAAGAGAGCACAAACCATTTTCATTTCTTCCCTGATATTAACCATTTTAAAGTCCTGCTCTCTGCCAGATCTTTCTCGTAAGTGTGGTACCTGTTTTATGCCATACTCAAAAGCCTTCTGTGCCAGTCTCCCGGGTCCCTCCACAGTTTTACCATCATCGTTCGGGCCCCAGCTCGCGCTGTAAATATCCACGTGTTCTGGGTTGAAGCCGATGGAGCTGGCTTCAATAGCGTCGGTGACTATGCCATCCAGCATACGTATACCTTAGCGGGAAAAAAAAACAAGCAGACCGCATTAATTTTCTCTTCCCTCTTTGTTTTTGTCAACTGTTTGTAAAGTTTCCAGCAAAATTAATCCGTAGCTATTGCCACACAGCATACTGCTGTTCATGTAAGCCCAAAAGAGTACACTTACCCTGTATTTGCAGAGCTCAGCGCTCTCTAAAAGCAGTAAAAAAAGCCCAGCTCTTAAAATCTTGGTTGCCTCATTTAATTCTTTCTTTCTGCAGAGAGCCAAGAAGATGATGTTTTGCTTACTGTTCCTGCTTTTTCTTACTGCGCTGAGCTCTTTCTTCCCCTATGTTAAATCTGTAACGAGGACTTCTCAAACTGCTAGCGAGTCACTGAAATTAAATAGGCTTTATCAACATTACTTTTATGTATCAGTACTTTTATGAGTCCTAAGAGTTGTAGTTCAAAGATGTGGATCTGAATGTTCTGACTAAACAGCTTTCTCCTCGCAGTCACTAAGGTTTTGCTGTCTCTGTGACGCTGCTTTTTCACCAGCTCCTCAGTCCTCACCACAAAGACATTCTCGCTGTTGTTTTCCTGCCACATCTCTTCTACCGCGAGCAATCCGGGGATGCTGAGGGTATCTGGCCGTTAACATTTTATTAGGAACTACGTGATTCTAATCTTCCTCAGAGCACGCCTGATCTCAGTGGCACTTAAAATTCAGCGGCAGGCAGCGGTTCCTCTGGGCTGGATCCCTCGTTCCGCAAACCCCCGGCTCTGCAGTAGGATTTCCACCAACGTCCAACGCTGGAGGAGGGTGGAAGCAGCAGAAGCCTGGCAGAATTCCCACTGTGGCACCGCTCTCCCAGCAACAGCAGCAATATAAGAGCCACAGCAGTCGGGATTCAGCCCCTGTTTTCAAGCAATAAAAATGTCTGGGTCGTCTTGAGCTTGGCAAGTTAGTACCACAGCAGCTGCACCATCTCCGGCAGTTGGTGAATTATGAGTACTCATTTTCTAGTATCTTCCACAAAATGGGGATTTTTTCCAGAGCACAGCAGGCAAAATGTGGTTGTTCTATTAAAAAAAACACTTCTGAACAACAGAGCCCACCCCCCCTCAACCTCACCCTTGGAGCTCAGCGTCTTGTTCTTTTTTTATACTATCAAGGAGGAAAAAAAAGACTGTAAGCATAATTCATTTCCCAAACGGCTGGCTTCTAAGACTCGTAATACCTCTGAGATACGGCTGTGCTTTATTATTTCATACTAATTAGTGGCAAAGACAGACAAAGGAGTTAATCCGCTCAACCACTGCTCCTCCACTATCACTCACAAAGCCGGGAAAAGAATCAAAGGTATATCCTGTGCCTCGGGTACTCTAAAAACACCACTTGCCTTGGATAGGCTTAAACTCGTAACATTTTGAATACTCATTTTTCATTTCTCAGAACCGTGAGACTCTCTGGCACCAGGGCGCTGTGAGCAAAGACCTGCCTGTGTGGCGATGACTCGGGGTGCTGGCTTGCCACACTCAACGAGACACTGGGAACGCAGGAGACACACACAGACACTTCCCACAGAAGGCGGCAAAGCCAACTCCGCAGATAAATAATGTCATAGGGAGGAAAACAAGAACGCTGACAATATAGTGATGAAAACAGTTCAAGAGAAAAAAAAACAAAAAACAAATAAAACAAAAACCAAAACACACCCCCCC
>JAHSPS010030637.1:495-12897 GCA_033628365.1 Calidris temminckii | reverse complement strand
GAGGGAGGGGGCGGGGATGGGGAGGGAGAAGGGGGAAGGAAAAAACCCCAACATGTTTGTCCTATATTCTCTTTCTTGGGCTTTTAAAGTAAGACCGTTAAATACTCATGCAGGGCATAAAAAATAAAATCTGGTTTTGAAAGTGTATTGTCCATGCAGAAAACAGCAGGAGCTGCTGATTGAATGACTTCTAGAAGTCTGGACTTTTATGGTAAGTGTTGAAATATGAATTAGGATCTGACTTTTAGCAGCTGGGTTACAACATCTTCCCCTTTAGTTCATAGGAGTAAATGTCCCTTTATGCTCTATGAAAAGCTGACCAAAATATACAAGATTTCACCTGGTGTCTATGAGCTATATAATTTTCTAAATCTACAGATGAAAATTACCATTAGCTGTGCTTTGCCTTAGTTTCCTCTGGGGAAAAAAGCTGAACAAATCCAAACCAGAAAAAAATATCCCTAAAAGCCAACAACAACAAAATCCCTTCGTCTATATCATAAGCCTTTGAGGCATGTGGCAAATTACATCTCTTTTTAGCTGAGGCATAGGGAAACAAATGATGCTATAGCCACTTTTATGAGGACTGATGTCTTGTTTTGGAAGCTAATAATAAACAATTCATAAAAAGGAAATTCTTTTTCAGCACATTGCAACTTTCTCCAACTTCTGTATGCTTTTATTACTGAGTGACAAAAATGTCTTCAGCATATATTTCACATAAATGGAGTTTACATATTTTCTGTCACTATGTATTAGTCCAAAGCAATCTAGCATAGAAAAAAATCTTCCTATTGGCCTCACAAAGAATAACCTGTATTTTTTTAAGGAAAATAAGTGTATTTTCTTTGAATATAGAAAAAAAGTGTACCTTTTCTATATATAAAATAATGCTTAGACGTTTCTCTTCTTACCTAGGGACCACGGGGACTAGTTATGCAATTGAAGTGCTGCAGGGATCATGTAGCAAATATATACCAAATGAAGTTTCTAGGGGTAGAAAGTCAGGCGAGTAGGAAGGACATTATGTTCCCTCTGAATTCTGGAGCTTCATTTCTGTGAAAGTGAAGGAAGCTCACAGGAGTTGTATGATTCTGCCATCCAAAGGTCTTAGAAGCACAAACGTTGTAACACCATATTACCTCCCTTACAGATTATATATCCGTCTGCCCAGGAAAAAAATGCTCGTTTTCACCGTATATGTTACAAAGTACATTCTCTCTGTAGAAAAAGAGTTGTGAATTGATTTGTACATTGTTCTTATACATTTTTTCCCTATAGGTCTCCAATTTTTTTCTTTTTCCTACTTTTTTTTTTGCATTTTTTTACAGGATAGGGTTCTCAGCCACTGCCTGAGTGCTCAGCTGCTGCCCAGTACATACATGGCAAACCAGTCTGAAACTTGCACTACCTCCAGGTAAATCCATGTGCATTCCAAAAAGCTTATTACCTAGAGCAGGTTCTCAAGACTATGTCCGGTCAGAATTTGAAGGCTGTAGACTGCCCAACCTCTTGGGGCTATCTACTCCAGAGATTGATCACAAAGTAAATATCTCTATTTTTCTCATGTTTAAAAAGAATTTCCCATATTTCAGTTTGTGCCCATTGCCTTCTGCCCTGTGACTGGGCACCACAGGAGTGAGAGTCAGGTTCCATCTTATTTAGATTTTCACATCAGGTATTTATACAAGTGGAGAAGATGTCCCTGAGCCTTCTGTTATTCAGATTGAACAGTCCCTTCTCTCTCATACGAGAGAGAGAATCACAGAACCATAGAACCATTTAGGTGATAAAAGACCTTTAAGATCACTGAGCCCAATGGTTAACCTAGCACTGCCAAAACTACCACTAAACCATATCCCTAAGTTCCGCATATACATATCTTTTAGATACCTACAATCTGCAACACTTTAGAAAAAATGTCAAACTCCCTCCCTTCATTGACTACCAAAATATAAAAATTACTATAAAGCTGAAGAATCTTCATTTCATACTGGTAGAGGGAAAAGTTTAAAGTAAGGGTGGACACTTTCACATTTAGCACGTTGTTCAACAGCTCTTTGCAAACTACCCTGACTTTTAGAGAAAAAAAATTTTAAACACAGGTTTTTTAATCTGAAGATCCACTGTATAAAAGAGGAAGCATAGTTCCCTTTAAAGCCATTGTATCCCAAATTAGGCACCAGAAGTCCAGGTCACTTGGCAATGCATTTATAGTGGCTAAGTTGCAAAATGCCATTTTTGCCAGTAGTCCAGTCCCTTTGTGGTGCTTCACTGGGCTGGTTATGTCCATGTCTTTCTCGTACCGAGGAGCTCAGAACTGGACACAGTACTCTAGTTGTGGCCTCACCAGGGTTCAGCAGAGGACAAAGGTCACCTCCTTGACCTGCTGGCAGCACTCCTGATGAAGCCCAGAGTACTGTTAGATGTCTTTGCAGTAAGGATGCATTGCTGGCTCATATTGAACTTGGTGTCCACCAGTACCCCCAGGTCCTTTTCTACAAAGCTGCTTTCCAGCGGGGTGGCCCCTAGCATATACTTGTGCTTGGGGCAGGATTTGACATTTGTTTGCCTTGCTGATAATTTACTAAGGGAACACATGGTTAGGAAGACCTAACCAAAGATTGTGAACTACAGCTAAAATGAAAAGAAAATAGAAAGGTTTGTTGATTTCAGTGAGGCACACAGTAGTGATTAGCATTTGAGAGTCAGTAGCTTCGAACTTCCATGTGTTGACCCATTAACCCATTGACCCATTAACTTTTTCTCTGGCAGAAGCTTGTTTGGGCAGCATATACTGCTGATAAGAACTGCTATCCCCTTCAGGCATAACAATAAAGCCTGATTTTATCTTTAATTGTCAATAAGTCAGCTATCATTTTGGAGTCATTGTAGCCCCGCCTCTACAAATGGATGTAACATTTCCAAGACCTTCTGCAAAATCAAATTATGTAATGAAACTTATTTGCCCTGAAGCAGTAAACCAAAAAGCGATAGAGGTGATGAAAGTCTTGCCTGTCCCCTCACTACAGTTTTGTCTAGCTCACAGTTCTTCTCTGACATACTATGGAAAATCCACCTCAACAGAAGTTTTGAGTTTCAGTGTGTTTCTTTGAGAAACTATTCACTTCAAGATTCATCAGATTGGCTTATCTCTGTTCCCAGTATGGAAAGCCATGACATGGCATTATCTAGCTAAGACAACTTAGCAGAAAATGGTAAATTTAGTTTAGAAACCTAAAGAAATCCATATAATGAAATGAAAGGGCTGTATTGCAGAGGACACTGATGGCATTCAATTAGGCATCTCACTCATTCCTTACGTCACCCTTGTCTTTCCTCAGACATCATATCCTCTTGTAGGTTCAGATATCACAAAGAAAGACTTGCTCTGGTGACTCTCAGGAAGACCAAAGTAATGTTGGAAATAGTCTGAAATTAAACTCAGAAGATAACCTCTCCCTTTGTCCTAAGTGGCCTGATGCACAGGGACTCATAGGTCCGTGGATTTTTCTAGGCCATTTTCTGGTGAATTCACATAACAAACTTTTCCATTTTCATAGAGATTTTGGTGACAATCTTCTTATTAATTGTAATAGGAGAGAAACAGACCGAAAAATAATGGCAGTAACAGCAATTGGATCGGCAAATCTCTCTCTATGCTTTTGTTTTGATATATGAACTGCATCCTTTAGAACTACTCAGGTTTTAGAAATTTTTTGTTATGGGTTGTTACTTTCTGAGGACAGTAGCTGGTAATTCATAAGGGTTTTCTGGTGTTACTTATGTATATGAGAAATAAATATCAATGAAATGGAGAAAATATCATATTATTTCCCTTTTCTTTTGCCTCTTTTCCAGTCAAAAGGCAAGTGGATATGTAGGAATAACCTGTATTATACTCATTATGAAAATGAAAGAAAAATTTCAAAGTGGTTGAATGATTCCTCCTGCCTCATATTTTCAGGAAAAAAAATGGCTTAAGTTAAAGTTTAATTTAATTTTCAGTTTTAAACAGTTATAGGTACATTTAAAAATTAAATAATTTCTAGATGAAAACATGGATAAGTCAAGATATTTCAGTGCTCTGTTTTCAAAGCAAAACATTTTATAAAAATTTCCTTCAATGGCACATTTTGTCACAATTGTAATGAAGTATGGGACCTTTAAACTTAATCCTCATTTTAAATGGCAAAAGTTTTCTTGTAAAGTCTCTTGAGACTTTGGTCCAGGACCAGTGTTGTGTTATGTTTGTACAAGACCTACTTCACTCTTCTGCTAATTCTGACAAGCAATGCTGATATCGGGTTGAGTTTAGATGAAAAGATAATAACAACATATTACAATGCATAGCATACACCACCAACACAAGACTTTTCCTTATTTAGTTATTTGGAAAAAGATTTTTCAATAAACTCTAATAAACTGAAGTGGGAAGATGTACGGGACACTTAAAAAATGAAACAAAATTATGAAAGTGGCAATGGTTTCCAAATTACTCTAGATCTCTGGAAAAGCTGAAATGAAGCCAGTTGGAGTAACTGAAAAACATCTGGTGTTATTGAGAGTGAACACCAATTTAATTACATTCTGTAAGCTGGAAAAATAGCATGGAGTGTACATCAACAAAATTTCTATATGGAATTGTATACTGTATGCGGATTGGAGAGAAAGTAGACCCAGAGAAAATAAGGGTTGTGTGAAGCTAGAAAAGAAAGAAACTTGCTCCATCAAAACAAATATTTTTCTTTCAAGTAAAAACGATATTACAATAGAGCAATCATAGAAAGTGATTTCTTCTAGCCATGAATAGCTGAAGCAATTTTTATCTGTAATAATTCTTTTCCATGTTGAAACCAAGCAATGCAATGGTGGTAGGTTTGGAATCAATGTATATCAGAAAGACAGCATGTTTCTGTTTTTAAAAAGGGTTGTTTTTAAAAGGGGTTGTGATATAATTAGTACAAATGTCAGAATAATGCTTTAAGCAAAACAACAATATAGGATTCATCATTGTTACACAGTGACTGCAAAATATTCTGCTTTTCCCATTCTAATTCCTAGACACATATATACACACCAGTGTATCTATGTTTCAAGTCTCTTCAGAAGATCAAGAGAAAAATACATCATAATTATGAGAAATTATTCATCTCAGCAGCATGAAACTTAGTAAATAAATGATACCGACCAAAGAATGGGAATGCAGGAAACAGAAATCAGGCATCTACATGACAACCTGTGCACTGCATTATCCTCACAAAACTAAATTACCTCATTTTAAAATGGAGGCAATTGTGCTTTCAAAATGGATTTTGAAAACCAGTAATTTGTTTTGAGTACACTTGACTATGGGTGTCCAACTTGAGATCATTTACAGAAGCTGATACCTTAGGAAATGCTGTGTGATGTGCACACACCCTTTTTAAAACTGACTTAAAGGAGGAAACCAAGTAGGAAGGTAAGCTGCCACGTCCAGGGATGGTGACTCAACCACCTCCCTGGGGAGCCTATTCCAATGCCTGACCACTCTTTCTGTGAAAAATTCTTTCCTAATGTTCAGTCTAAACCTACCCTGTTGGAGTTTGAAGCCATTCCCTCCTATTCTGTCACTAATTACCAGCACCAACCTCTCTACAGTGTCCTTTCAAGTAGTTGCAGAGAGTGATGAGGTCTCCCCTCAGGCTCCTCTTCCTCAAACTAAACAGTCCCAGCTCCTTCAACCACTCTTCATAAGATTGATCCTCCAGGCCCTTCACCAGTTTTGTTGCCCTCCTCTGCACTTCCTCCAGAACCTCAATATCTCTCCTGTGCCCAGAAATGAACACAATACTCAAGTTGTGGCCTCACCAGTGCTGAGTACAGTGGGACAATCACCTCTCTACTTCTGCTGGTCTCACTATTTCTAATACAAGCCAGGACGACATTGACTTTCTTGGCCACCTGGGCACACTGTTGGCTCATATTCAGCCGCTTGTCAATTAGAACCCCCAGGTCCCTTTCTGCCAGGCAGCTTTCCAACCACACTTCCCCAAGCCTGTAGCAGTGCATGCATGGGGTTATTGTGGCCCAAGTGCAGGACCTGGCACTTGGCCTCGTTGAAGGTCATACCATTAATCATAACTTAGGAAGTTATGTTAATTAAACATAATTAGGAAGGAATTTTTCATAGAAAGAGTCGTCGGGCATTGGAATAGGCTGCCCAGGGAGGTGGTTGAGTCACCATCCCTGGATGTGTTTAAGGGACGTTTAGATACGGTACTGAGGGGTATGGTGTAGGGTAGGACTTTATAGAGTAGGGTAGATGGTTGGACTTGATGATCCCAAGGGTCTCTTCCAACCTGAATGATTCTGTGATTCTATGATTCTTTTTCCGTACCTTATATAGAAGCAAAAGAAAAATGGCTCCAAGGGTTGGTCTTTTATGTCCTCCTGCAAGACACAGGAATAATACAGCTCTTGTCTTGGCTGTCCACCTGAAGTAGTAAACTGGAATACTTCTGCATGATGCTTGCTACTCCAGATCTAACATTTGGTGACATGACCTCACATTCTCAGATGACCTTTATCAAAAGAAAGTGCATGTTCAGAAAGATTTGGGTTGGTTTTTTTCTGAGACTTGTCAAATGATTATGAAGTTATGAAGGTGTGCAGATAGTTGAGCTTCATTACAGCAAAACAACTTCTTGCACTGGAATAGAAAGCTGTTTGCATTTAATATCCAAGTATCTTATAATAGTTATTCGTAACCATTTTGTAACCATTTTGTATTGTCATGAATCTTTCTACAGCTATTAGAGAAGTTTGAGGGGAGAACCCATGTACCCATTTTGTTGACATCTAGATCAGCCTTTTAAAGGTCATATCGTTATTTACTACTATTATTGCTCATCAACATCACATGTTCTGGCCTGTCAGTGTTCTCTTCTGTTCAGATCCAGTATCACACAGATCTTAGCTTTTACTAACACATAGCTATTACAAGCAGAAAGATCACAAATAATTTAAGATAGTACTCAGACAAATATCACTATGTATGACAGAACATTATTTAAGCAATAAATGAAGCTGCCATTTTCTGTAGAAACCCACTGATTTGTTAATTTGACCTTGACTATAAGAATGTAAGTTATGTTAAAAATAATTTATTTGATTATTTGGGCATAATCTGTTTTTATTAGGTAAAAAGTATTTGTGGTTGACATTTAATGCTGACTATTATGCTAATGAACAAAATTTTTGCACTTTATGTCTGCTTAAATTTATACTTATCTAGCATTTTTTCTTTTTTTCTTCCTTGTTTTGTAAAATTGGCTACTAAAACAGCTTTCTGAAAAACTAACTGTTATAGTGTTTAAATTAAGTAAGCAATATAGATGTAAACTATGGCAAAAAAATTACTGTGCTGAGCGCTGCTGGTAACTCATGACATCTTGAAGTTTTAAGTAAAGAAAAAAAATTCAGTTGAGGGAATAAGCCACGCAGTTTCTGGTGATTCATCATTTGGCTGCCTAACTCAAAGAGCTTTCTCATAGGAAGGACTTTTCCAGAGGAATTGTTTCAAATTAACTATTTATTTTTAATTTTAGTGCCACTTTTGAATACACTTAGTGTCTGATGGGACACAGGCTTGGCAGTAGGGTAAATGCTGCCCTGAATTTTTTCTTTTGTGTTGTACCGAACCACTTACTAGCTTGATAATTGGCTGGTGTTAAAGATGGCAAAGAACTATTGGTGACAGGGAGCAGTTAGCATTTCTGTATCACCTTTGGATGAAACATCTCTAGTTTACTGGAGATCCCTTTGGGATACAGCAATAATGATTTTCTTTCTTTCCTGCTAGACCAGATGCATGCAAATTGCTAGCTGCAATATTTCTGTATCTTGAGTTTACTGCATCCAAATTGCTCTACAGGCAATCTGCCCTGAAGCATTGTGCCTCTAACTTTCCTGTCTCTGTCATTTGACTCTAATAGGAAGATTATTTTGACCTGTGTCAAAGGCTGATGGCATATACAGGGGTTATCTTGAGCCTTTTTGCTCTGAGCCAGCTGGAGCATAAGCAAAAGGCATAACTGACATTAGCTTATCTCACCCTACTTCAGTTTACATGTCTATCCAAAAAAGTGGTTTGCTCCCTTAGAAAAAATTAATGCCTTATGTGAGATTAGAGACTCACCCTATTTTCAGGATCCCATAGTAGACTGACATCATCACCATTCTCTTCAGGCTGGAGAAGAGAAGGCTCCGGGGAGACCTTACAGCAGCCTTCCAATATCTGAAGGGAACCTATAGGAGAGACAGAGAGGGACTCTTTATCAGGAAGTGTAGTGATAGGACAAGGGGCAATGCTGTTAAATAGGAAGAGGGGAGATTAGATTAGATACCAGAAAGAAATTATTTACTGTGAGGGTGGTGAGACACTGGAACAGGTTGGCCAGAGAAGTTGTGGATGTCCCATCCCTGGAAGTGTTTAAGGCCAGTCTGGATGGGGCTTTGAGCAATCTGGTCTAGTGGGAGGTGTCCTTGTCCATGGCAAGGGGGTTGGAACTTGATGATATTTAAGGTCCCTTCCAACTCTAACTATTCTATAATTCTATGATCATGATGGTCTGTTACTGAAACTTCTGGATATGGTAGGAAATAAAGATATAAACTCACACAAAACCATTATCTGATGAGAAAAAGAACATTTTCTAACCTAAAAGTTTCCTGGATTCAAGTTTAGATCTAAATGTTACATAAATTTTTCCATTAATTTTAATCCAGATCTGACTGACCTACTCTGGTGTTAAACATTGTTATGCGGTTATGGGACATGAAAAGCCAGCCAAGAAGGCGGGACCTTCTGATGTCCCAGGATGAACCTTTCAGCTCTTTTCTTGCCTGTCAAGGACAGTCTCCCTTTCACCAGAGAGTAACATGTAAGGAGGAAAGACTGATGGCCACTTGAGTTTCATCTCAGCATGAAGCTAAGACACAACAGCTCTTTGAGTCATGACACAAAATTTAGTCACTTTTTCTACACCTCACAATTCAGGTTTTGTCACCTGAAATCAGCAAATGTTATAAAAAAACTGAAGTAAATTAATGGATTGATTACTGTACATCAAACTGGACATAATGTTCTTTCCACTCTTCTGGAATAGTTTTTTCACTGTCTTATTTGAAAAAGCCTTTTCATGGTTAAACTCCTAACAAGTCTTCTCTATTCTGTTGTTCCTTTCTAGAGAGGCATCACAGATCAGGGGTGCAACATGTAACTTAGGGATGAGGGAACAAGGGAGTCTAAGTTGCACATAGTGCTTTAGGCAGTTGCACTGCTGCTTGTGTTTGATGATTATCATTACTGATGAACCTGAGAAAACATGGACTCTTAGACTCAGGATGATAATTAGCATTATAATGCTAGGAGTTTTCTCTCAATATTTCAAACCACTAAAAAAAGATTTAATAGGTCAATGTTACCAAATTTCTGTAACCTCATGCAAGATAAAATTGCAATCCTATGTTGCAACACAAATTTTTCAGCACCTGAACAGAGTTAGAAAAAAGGCTGAGGTAAAAGCTACTTAAGGGACTTTACATAACATATGTTGTTTTCATTTTAGTCTCTGTTCCCAAACTGAGATATTAGTATATTCTAAGGATCTGATTTAGGAAATTCCTTCAATGGGAATATAATTTAAATAATACAAGTTCTGTTGTCCAGCCAACTACTTATGCATGCACAAGATTTAGGATTTGGGTTTAGGTATTGTGCCATATTCTCTCTTTAATTCTTTTTTCCTATTTTACTATAACAATGAGCTTATGTCTCATGTTCAGGGATGGCTTTTGGAGGATTTAAAAATAGCAATATATGGTCAACTTGGACTTTAAGAATGTCAATGTGATGTACATTTTTGGGACTGTAAGGAAGTAGGAGTCTGTTCTTCCTAAACATGTGTTCTGCTCCATCTGATATTCATTTTCTTTTTGACCTTTCTCACATTTTGGTGTTTTTGATCAAGAGGAAAAAAATCAACATGAAATAATCACTATCTGTAAAGTCCAGGTAATGACATGACAACTATGAGGTAAATACAGACAGTGACATTACTGATCTCAAAGACTTAGATAACAATCTTGACTTTCAAAAAAAGCCACTTCAGGTCTTGATTTTTTGGAATCTAAGAAACACAGGTGATGACCAAAGAGAGAATCAGTAACAAGATGAAATGTGTACTAAACAGGAATACCTGCTACTTGGGAAGGGCTTAAGCAGTGACTGACTGACTGAACCTGTTTTCTGTCACTGAGTGCTTGTACAAGCAGCATTTAGGTTAGTAGTTACAGTGTGACAGCAATCCAATGGGCATAATTCCCTATGTCCTTTTTTAAAAAACATTTACACTTACTATGTTTGGTTAATGACTCTCTTATGTAGAAAAGGTTTTCACTAGTACCCAGCCACAGTATTTCATTGGTTTCAATTTCATTCAAAATTATTCTAAAGGTGTGGTGCAACCGCACTTAGAGAAAGTCATAAACTTTCAAGAATCTTGAATTCTAAACTAACGCAGTAAACTGAAAACCTATTGAACACACAAATTTGATCTATCAAAACTGTTTGTTATATTGTAAGAGAACAATATAAAAAGAACAAACTTGCCCTTGCACTCTTCATTTCTACACTACCTAACTGCTTGTCCTATGTCTATTATGGAGTCTTATGTTTTCTTTTAATAGTAGTTTTGTTTGGTGAAGATGTTAAAGGATCCCAGAGGGCTTTTTTTTTTTTTTTGGTTTTTGATGTGCTCTGCTGTTGAAGGGCCATTGTAAATCCATAAAAATAAGTGGAAATCTGATGTAATGAAGTTAGAAAAGCATTAAACAAACCATCTGTTGGAGTGGGAGACGGACCTGGAGTAACGACGTAACCTCAATATGAGTATGATCGTTCTCCCTTTATTTAAGTTTTTACAAAGTATATATAGACAGGCAAGCAGAGCACGCGCTAGCGGTAACTATACGATTGGCTTACAATCTCTGTTCATGTGACTAGGGCACTCACACAATTAGTGTAGACCCCTTGTCGATGCACAGCAACATTCTCTCATCTTCTGGATGCGGTCCCATTTGCCTTATCTACCAAGTAGCTACTTCTTCTTACTTCTGTTTTTCCCAGGAGAGTTCACGATCACTTCCAGGCCTTTATCTACATCAAAGACTGGGTTGCTCATCGCAATTAAATCGTGCCCCTTTTCACACAGCCATTCCTCCACAATTCCCCCTTCTTTTTTTGAGCAATCCAGTCTTGGTTTATTACTTTTAACATAACTCTCTTAATACAACTAAGCACTAAACATAAGCACAGACCTATGATCGCAAGGATTATTATAATGCGCAAGCCTTCAATAAGCAAGCCTACTAACCATTGCGGCATATTCCCAAACAAGTTAGTCAGCCACCCATCTAAAAACCCATGGTTTTGACGAATTTTGTTTGCATGCTCTTTTAACCGCTGCAACTGTTTATGAATTGATTCACTGTGATCGGACAAGTTCATACAGCACATGCCTTCAAAATCCTCGCAACCATGACCTTGAGTTAATAGTACACACTATAGTTGCTAAATTCTTCTACCTTAAAGCCAGTTACTCCTATCAAACATGTCCGAAAAGGCTCTGTAGCAGAGGCAAGCGATAGACAAAAAGCTTGTTGTCCTGTTTTGTTTGCCCAGGTAACCCACATATTTTCCCTGGGTTCAATCTTGTGGAGGGTCATTACCACCGGGATCAATATCCCTAGGATTAGGATCTTGGTTATTAGGAGGATCATGTTGAGTCAGAGTAGGTTTTACGGCTCTACTGGGCACCCACACTGGACCACGATCTGTGGAGACACACATATAACCTCGACCATTACATATAACAGGAACAGGTCCCATCCAAATTCCAGAGACTGTATCTCTATACATCACTTTGAGTTGCGGGAGTGTTGTTGTACTATTGAACTTAAGGTTTTGATGGTGAATTGTCACTGGTGGTTCCTCTCAATCACCCATGAGTCAGAGAAAGTTCAACGTAAAGAGCACAGGATGTAGCCTTTGCTGGGCATCTGTCTCTACTCCCTTTTGTTTACCTAGATAGTCCTTCAATACCTGATGAGTGTGTTCCACTAACCCTTGTCCCGTAGGTGAATGTGGGATCCCTGTCGTGTGATCGACCCCCCATCTTAGCAAAAACGCTCTAACCTTTTGACTAACATAAGCAGGGCCATTATCAGTTTTAATGCGTTCAGGCACTCCTAATATAGCAAAACAAGCAAGCAGATGTTTACATACATGGTGCACCTTTTCTCCAGGCAATGCGGTTGCCCAGATCATTTTTGAAAAGGTGTCAATGGTCACGTGTACAT
>JAHSPS010030602.1:1115-11153 GCA_033628365.1 Calidris temminckii | reverse complement strand
TCACTGCAGGCCTTTCTAAACAGGTTCTCCCCAGCCTTCCTGTAGGCTCCCTTCAGGTACTGGAAGGCCGCTATTAGGTCTCCCCGGAGCCTCCTCTTCTCCAGGCTGAACAACCCCAGCTCCCTCAGCCTGGTCTCATAGCAGAGGTGCTCCATCCCCCTGATCATCCTTGTGGCTCTCCTCTGGACCCTCTCCATCAGGTCCATGTCCTTCTTATATTGAGGGCTCCAGACCCACACACAATACTCCAGGTGAGGTCTCACCAGAGCAGAGTAAAGTGGAAGAATCACCTCTCTGGACCTGCTGGCAACACGTCTTTTGATGCAGCCCAGGATGCAATTGGCCGCCTGGGCTGCAACTGCACACTGCCTGCTCACATCCAGCTTCTCATCCACCAGCACCCCCAAGTCCCTTTCCTCAGGGATGCTTTCTAATACCTCACCCCCTAGTCTGTACTGATGGTGAGGATTGTTCCGGCCCAGGTGCAGAACCTTGCACTTGTCCTTGTTGAACCTCATGAGGTTCACCTGGGCCCACCTCTCCAGCCTGTCCAGGTCCTTTTGGATGACAGCCCATCCCTCTGGTGTATCGACAACACCACACAGCTTGGTATCGTCTGCAAACTTGCTGATGGTGCCTTTAATCCCCCTGTCTCTATCATTGATAAAAATGTTAAACAGTATTGTTCCCAGCACGGACCCTTGAGGAACACCACTTGTGACTGGTCTCCATCTGGACTTTGAGCCATTGAGTACCACCCTCTGGATGCGACCATCTAGCCAGTTCCTTATCCACTGAACAGTCCACCCATCAAATCTGTACCCCTACAATTTGGCAAGCAGGATGTTGTGGGGGACTGTGTCAAAGGCCTTACAGAAGTCCAGATAGATCACATCCATAGGTTGCCCCTTATCTACTGACCACGTCACTTTATCATAGAAGGCCACTAGGTTAGTCAGGCAGGACCTGCCCCTAGTAAAGCCATGTTGGCTGTCCTGGATCACCTCCCTGTCCTTCATGTGCCCAAGCATGGCATCTAAGAGGATCTGTTCCACGATCTTCCCAGGCACAGAGGTGAGACTGACGGGTCGGTAGTTCCCAGGGTCCTCCTTTCTACCCTTTTTAAAAATGGGTGTGATGTTCCCCTTCTTCCAGTCTGCAGGGACTTCACCTGACTGCCATGATTTTTCAAATATCATGGAAAGTGGTTTGGCAACTACATCAGCTAGTTCCTTCAGGACTCTGGGATTTATCTCATCAGGTCCCATGGACTTGTATATCTTCAGGTTCCTGAGTTGATCTCGTACCTTGTCTTCACTTACAGTGGGAGGGACTTTGTCACCCTGGTCTCCAATTTTGTGCCATCAACACGAGAGCTAGGAGGAAAGGGGTTGCCAGTGAAGACTAAGGCAAAGAAGTCATTGAGAACTTCTGCCTTCTCCTCATCTGTTGATACAAGTTCCCCACTGTTGCACATCAGGGGGGGTACATTTTCTTTAACCTTCCTTGTCTGGTTAACGTACCTGTAGAAGCCTTTCTTATTTTTCTTTAAATCCCTTGCCAAGTTCAGTTCTAGCTGTGCCTTGGCCTTCCTGACCTCATCCCTACACATCCTGGCAACGTCCCTATACTCTTCCCCGGATGCCTGTCCCTTCTTCCATTTCCTACATTTCGTAACAGAGAAAGATTCTACACTCTTATACCTCATAGACCCAATTTGAAGCAATTCCTTTAATCTTTGTCTATTGTGTACTCCCACACAAGCTTTACCTCCTAGGTACAAACTTCCTTCCCGGCTCCATGCTAAGTTCAACTCTTGATACCAGTTTCCTACAACAGCTGATGGTAATCTTTCAGCCTCCAGTGATGCATCCCTCCTAGACACAGCCTCAATAGCCCTTATTTCTCTCCCTTTTCTATTTTACCTTTAGTTTCCCGTGCATTCCAATCAGACAACTTTTCTACCCTGAGGCCAAGCATCAGGAAAGAATGGGGACTACAAAACAGACAGGCACAGCCTTACTTGCACCCAGAGCAGCAAAGAAGCAGACTCTGTAAAGGAAAGTCTCCACTGTAGCTTTGGGAAGAACACACCAAGACTTGCCAGAGTTGACAAAGCCAAGTGAAAAATCTTTTTAAAAGATATCACTGAATCCACAGTCTCCATGAAAACAGATAAAACATTTTTTTGCAATAGGCTCAGTCACTGCTTAAGTTTGTGGAAGCTTCTAGAGAGATGGCAGAAGATGACTTATCTGTAACAGGAAGGCTACATCCCTGCCTCCTCTATAATGCTAGAGTGTTAGTGATTTTCAAAGACAAGGTTGCAAGACCTTATGTATTTGATCAGCAAAATTCCAATTTCTGGAAGTATCTCTAGTTGGAGGTTCTCTGTGAAAGTTTCATGCAGAGACCAAACTGAACACCTGGCATGGAAAACATTGGAAGGAATAATAACGGTAGAAAGCATCAGCCGACGTTAATAGACAGTGCTATTGGCCTTGTTGATAACAAGCTGTCTCTCTTCCTCTCCCTTTTATGCAACTGTACACAGAGTCTGAGCTGGAATCCAAGATAAACTATACAAAAGAAGAACACACAAATATTGAACTAAAGAAAACTTTCTGATGGTTGTGTTCATTAGCTGAATTAGCAGAAGAGGAAGCTGTGTGCCTACAACCCAGTCACGTTTGGGTAGCGGGCATATTGCAGCACCCTCTACAGCCCTGCAATACTTCATCCACACACCTTAATTTCAGTTCACAATGTCACCATCGTAACTTACAACACAGCAGCAAGCCCATTGCTTCTCATGGCCCGCACAGAAATCAGCAGGCATTTCTGTTTTACAAACAAAGCAAACATACTGGATTCCTGGACAAAATTTTGTTTCCATACATCTCTGTACTGTCACAGGCTTTTCTTTTTCTTTTTAATCAGCTCATAGCTGTTGCAAGGTGGAGAAAGCAGTATGCATAGCAGGGTCAAAAATAACTGCAGAGATTATCACAGTACCACTTTCATCAAGTGCCAAGCCAGAAACAGCTGCAGTAATTACTAGTTATACCCTAAACCTGTTTTCCCTCAACACCCAGGTAATATATAACCTAGACCACCACTCACTTCACATTCCGACTTAGGGTACATGGCACAAGTATTACCATAGTAAATTAAAATGATTTGGTAACATTTTTTTATTAGTCTTGTTCCAAAAGCAGCATTAAACATGATTTATTTTGCAGAAAGAAAGATGAGGCACTTAACCTTCCCAAAACCACAGATAACCCCACATGAAAAAACTACTGTGTACATGAGAAATTCATATCCGTAATCTCAACACACAAGTATGAGAAGCAGCAGGAATTATTCCTCACCTTGATCCTGCTGACAGCTTCCTGTGCCTGCATCATTCTCACATTCTTGGAGGGAGTTTTATCAGAGAGGAGTTGAGTTGAGCCAAGGTAATTGGCAGCAAAAATGATTCCATCGATTAAGTCTTCAGGATCGCAAGGTCCAGGAACTGTAACAAAGGAAAGCTGTCACTGAAGAAAATCATGCTGAACCATGGCAAAACAGCTGCACTCTAACAACTTGAGCCTGCACCTGATGGCTGCAAATCCTCCCCTGAAATACTTCAGTTTAGCATGATGATATGGCAACCAGTACTTTCAAAGGTACAAAACACCAAGCAAATGTTCTCAACATCTCTCCAGCAAAAGCTGTAATTGCTAATCCAGCCTGTCCCTTGCAATAGCTCATTCTTTTTTGAGCAGGGATCACCCTGGAGCAAAATAATCTCTGTGGGTTTTCATTGTTGTCAAGGGACAGACACAGTTATTCAGCTTGCCCTTCGCCTGCCAAAACCAGCCTTGCAATTCTCAGACCAGCAGTCACAAGCAGAAAGAGGAAGGGTGCAATTTAATAAGAGCCATCAGCCACTTGCTCACTTGTGTGTAGCTGCAGTTAGTACTACAGGCAGAGGAACCTCCTCGGGAATGCTTTACAGGTACAACACATCTCCCCTTTCCAAGAATACTGATTGCCTGAACAAGCAAAGTACTTCTATGACATAGATCTTTAAAAATCATTCTCATTGTCAACAAGGATATGGAAGTAAAGTACAGAGTTAAATAAAAATTTTGTTAAATACACGGCGCGTGGGCTCTCCTGATGGCAAAACAACTCTCTTAATCCCACAGATTCCTAATGGTAAGACTCCCATCAACTTCTGTGGAAAGTTAGAGGGTTCAGTGCCTAACAATGCCAATCCTTACAAAGCAGCATTTATGGTCTGCAAGTCTTTTGGTGTTTGGTGATTATATCTAAAAATTGTATATGTAAAAATGTTCTGTTTTAACACCTTGCTACATGTTAAAATTATCATGCTCCAAAACGGAGGCTGGTTAATGTAAGAAGCTTCCTGTTTTCTTACAAGTAAGGAAAAAGAACTAACGTTCACGACAAGTGAAAATGCAAATCACCTTAAAGAATGCTAATGGTAAAAGTGTCCACATTTTATCACCAAAAAGCCCTGTTTCTAGGTTTTCTTTTTTTCATCTAAGAACAAAGCAAAAACCCTACAATATCAGAATGGAGTTTCTATTAGTTCAATGGGTGCCTTAAGATATAAGGTGATTGGGCTTAAATTTAATGTTACTTAAATGCCAATTTTGTTCTACTTAGAAGAGATTAACAACCAGTCAGAATGAGCATGGGTAATTTTGGCCCCAGAAAAATGCAAGTCATTATTAAGATCAAAATAACACAAGAAAGAGAGGTAGATAAGTATCACACTGAAACTATACACACAGACAGAAGTAGATGTATAAATCTTATAAGCAAGCTTGTCTCCTTTATTTTCTTTGAATATGAAAATTCATGACTAGTAATTTTGAGATGTTCATCTCCAGTGTGCAGAACTGTTCAGATACTATGGATTGGAAAAACACTCAAAATGAACAAGTCACTTTCAAGTACTGACCCAAAGAAACGGAACCTCTTCCTTAGGTAAATTTATGTATCTGGAAGTACCATATATTTGCACACTCTTCCAGTCCTGAAACCATAGAGCATCTTAAGTGTTGCTATTTGTTACTCTACATGTTAAGGCCTTTTCACCACTTCCACTACTTCACTATAAAGCATACAAAACCATTTATCGTACAATTTCTGATCAAAACAAAAATCAAAAATCTAGACTGACAAAGGTGTACGTAAGACTCCCAGAAGGAAGCACATTAAAACAAAAAAAAAAAAAGTCTGTGCTCCATTTTCATCAGAAGTGAGCACACAGACAGCACTGCTTTCTATAAGAACGCCTCCATTTATTACCTCTGACAATTAAATTATTATCTGAACGGAAGTGTAGCATAGGTGCTAGCAAGCTTTTCTTGGACTGCCAGTGCATAAAAACGGAAAATTTGTTTTTTAAGGAATTTTTCACTGGACCAACATCTAAGAAAATTTTAGTCTACAGTTATTGCTTTTGTTTTGTTTTTATTTAAGGAGAGGCGTATTTGAGATATCCCTTGATAGATAGAGCTACCACTAACAGATGAATTTCAGTTCTAAGAGAGATCCTTCATTGCTGCAGATTTCCAAAGCTCAGCCAGTTTCAAAGCAATATATGAAATTTACATTAGTTACATTGTCTAAAATATTCAGCTCATACACTGAAGACTAAACCAAGGATCAATTTGTAGGCTAAAAAGAATGATCGCACTATTATTTAAACACAGCACACTGTAAAGCAATCCAAGGAGTTCCAAGACAGTCTAAATGATGTATCACATAATCTGTATTTCTGGCATTTCATCAAGCATATGGAACAACTGCTGTCAGGGGAGGGGAAAAAAAAAAACAAAAAACAAATGAAACTTCTAATTTTCTGCTTCTGTCATGCTCTCGTAACAAAGTAATTGCATTTTGCAACATGGATGCAGACTCATACAAAAGGTAACAGAAATTCATGTAGCAGGTAGCTTGTTTTTTCACATTGTTCTGAACAAACTCAGCACTAGTACAAGTGCAACCTTAAGTCTAAGACAGGAAGTACTAATTAATTGGAGGAGAAGTAGCTGTAAAGCAGTGGAGACTTCCTATGGCAGGCCTGCCTATTAATCCAATTAATTCAGTTCTGCTAATTAATCCAACTGAGATTGGATTGAGCCTGCCATTTGGAATCAGTGCTGGAGAGAGCACTACACTCTTCTTGTCTAACATATTTTCCTTGCCCACACATGTGTGTAAATACCATTAAAAAAAAGGGTAGCATTTTAAGTGACATTGATTAATAAACAGCAGAATTGAGACAGAAATTATGAATGAAACATTAAAAATGTAAAAGCTCCATGCTTCTGAACTTCTGAAAGAGCACAGAAGGATTTAGCTCAGGTTTCTCACTGGAAACAATTTCATCTAAATGAGTATATACCCAACCCTCACAGCTTTTCTATTCAGCAAACAAAAATAAAACTCTATACATTACAAACATTGGAGTGTTTTAGGTAGGAAAAAACATTCAGCAATTGTAGAACTATCTTACCTTCAACATAGGTTGGAAATGAAGCCAAGCTTTTTCTGGACTGTAATTAAGAGAAAAAAAGGATTTCACAACATGCACAAATATGCACTGAAAATTTCTGCATGCCAAAAAAAAAAATATAAGTCACTCATTAGAAGAAGATCACCATTTAATAAGATTTATTATTGTATTTTTTATTTTCAAACTCTAAGAATCTACTAAAGTTGAATTCAATGTATTCCATTTGTGTCTTTATCTGTCAACATATAAGGCCCAGTTTTCAGTTACTTGTTGTTGTTCAGTAGTATATTAACTGTCTACCAAGAGGTGTTCTACTTTTACTAATCAAGCAGCATGCAGGAAAATATATCACATCTCAAGGACACTGGATCTTCCAACTACAAATAAATACATGCAGGAATATATAAAATTACACTATACTGTTATTATTCGTGGCTGAAACCATTAGCCTTGTCAGTTTCTCATTAACAAAATTCTGTTGTTCATTAGGACTGTTCTTAGACACATCCCTCACATTAATACAGCCTACAAAGAGCTTTCTAAATTTTAATAGGTTAGGTAGCAACCTGTATTCTGTGCGGTAACTGAGTTCCCTAACACCTCACCACCAACTATCTTTACACTGTATCAAGCACAAAACCACACCTGGTATTTCATAAAAGGTGAACAAATAAAAAAATAATCGTGACTTGTACATGTAAATACACAATCTAAAGTTAGACCTTACTTCCAACTGCAATGTTATGTGAAAGACTCAGTGGCTAACACTTCAAACACCTCAAAGCTACAACTTCCAGTGAGTAAGACTCACCATTTTGTTATGAAGAATAACAAAAAACACATAGGAAAAATAGTCAAAGAAAATTCCCTGTGATAATATATAGATTGCAATAGGTATATTGAAATATCTGCTGCTATCATATGTGTTGCAGGTAAGAATTTTGGATAGTCCAAGAACTACAAAACTTTAATGAATTTATAATCAATTGTACTGGCAGTAACTCCCCCAATAATGGCTTAATATATTTTTATCAGAGGAAAATCTATGTATTTATCGGTGTTTGCCATTGCAACAAATAGAAAATGGATGTGTCAAGTAATATTCTTCCCATATGATGATTTCTCAAGATGATTCTCATCTTGCTATAAAATAAAACAACTTTTGAATAAAAACAAAGGGTGCGTGACACAGACAGCAGAGCCTGTGCAGCCTTTAAGTACTTGCTGTTCCTTATGAAAATGACTAAGCTGTACTGCAAATCCAAGAAAGCTCTCCATCAGAGATTATACTAGCATAAATAAAGATGTGAATAAACAACAATCTCCCGCTGCCAAAGCATTTAAGCCGCTGTGAGGACACCGATATGCCTTTTCAGGTCTCTGGCTCTTTCATCTCTTCAGATGAATGTTTTTACTGGACCACCTATCTATACAGACTTCAACAACTGGTTGTAATTGCTGCTGGTGTCGTGCTATGAAGGAAATTCAACCACTGGACTCCGACAGGCCTAGAGGACAAATCCTCTACACATCAGAGACAGCTCATGTATAAAAATCTGCTTTCCAAAGCACTTCAATTTTTTTAAATAGAGTGAATAAAGTCTGTAATTACCAATTTGGAAATTCTTCAGCAACCTGACTACCTGATGCAACTTCTTTTCAGGATAGAATGGTGTAAACTGTCATCACGTATCTTTCATTGCAAAAACTCACACAGAAAACTAAGGGTTTTTTGTTCATTACCCAAGTTGAAAAACATTTTACTAAGACCAGAAGAATAATAAACTAACAGGTAAAGTTACCAATAAGAGGAAACCTACCCCTTTTAATTTTACATAGCCATGAATAATAAAATATCAAGATCATTAATGTTGCATTACTCTCGTTAATCTTGTTGCCACCTAGTAATATAAAATTTATATTTTAAAAAAAGGTTTTACTAAGACCTAAAAGTCATTCCCAGAAATCATGAGACTGCTTTATCACTGTTGTTCTTGCACTGCAAGTACTAAAGCAGGCATTATTGCTCACCTGAGGGAAACAAACAACCTAACACATCCTACTGCGACACCTGGTTTACCACCTCTGCCACTACATGTAAGCACATCCTAGCACTGAAATAAGTAGCCACTTGTTTGTTTTCTTCCTTTGCGTATGCTTATTAACATCTAAAAATCGCTAAAAGTTAGCATATATATGAAGTGACAGAATCTCTACTGCAGAAAGCTGAAGGCTTTAACAAGCTAACAAAATAGCAGATGAAAAGGTAATGGTATATTCTATTCTTGGAGGCTTTAGCAATCTTAAGTCTGTTGAAACCTTTCATTATTTTTTAAATGCAAATGTAGACTGGCACAACTACATACATGTTACAACCTTTTTTAGGCTTTGATCATAACAAAAGAAAAAAAATTGATTTCTCATTGGTGTTTCAATTTTAATCAGTATTTCCAGTTAAAGTAGATCCATTTTTTTCATTGTGGAAGATAACCTACGCCTTGCTATCAGTAACAATATGGTATCTTTTTAGACAACAGTTTTGACATTTTTTTGAAGTTTAAAAAACAAAAAGCAAATAAATCAAATGTTTGTGGATTTTTTTTGTTTATTTGCATTGGTATAGAAAGTCTGGCTCTGTACTTTTTATGCCAAATGATTTTTTTTTCTCACTGCAAGGAGCTCTAATCGCATTTTCTCCTTTCGCGTTGGTAGAACTACTGCAGTGTAAAAAGCTGCCAGGTGAGGAAAAAAAAAAAAGTAATTAAGTAAGTATATAGCTTTATTTTGAGAAGCCAGGAGTCAGGAACTGAATTCTGACTGTGAATCACTGGCAGGTCAGTTTCTACAATGACAAGATACTAAGCAGCATAAATTACTGGCTAATTAACTTTATTTAAGCAAGTTTTTCATCTGACCGAAAAACAGTCTTTTCTTTGTGGGAAGACTTTATGCAACAAAAAAAATGAAAAGGGCTTCCTTCTATTGTCTGTAATACAGAGGTGATGTTGACTGTTTGGTAAATCAATACCTCCTAGATTGTTAAATAAATTTAGTGCCAGCTGAACACAGAGTTAGAAATGCCATGATAAACAGTCTTAAGTACATTAGAAATTCAGTCAGACAGGCAAGCATAGTGAAAGGAGGTACAAATCAGCTTTTCAAGTTTGTTGCAATTTTGGAAGAAGAAAAGTGATTGCGCAAGTACAAGGGGAAAAGGAAAATAAAAAGGCATATGAAGCACGAACAAGACTGTGGCTTTTAAAAAGATTTCACTCTACCTCTTTGTTAGTGGAGGCCTCTGCTGTACTGCAGACATCCTGGTGATGTTGCCTACTTGACGATTCAGCACCTCGAGGTGAAGAGGAATCTGGAGATGGAGACTAGACATGGCAAGAAAATTAAATAATAATCTGAGTGGCTGATGTAGAAATTGCTCTTTATTATTTTCCTCTAACTTGGCAGTTAAAATAAGAGATGGGGGGGGGGGGGGGGGA